>ML862448.1:6995-19037 GCA_009831015.1 Picea engelmannii
TTTGGTGGCATGGGTGTTGTTTCTACAGTGGGCATACCAAGGCCATCTCAGAAGAGTACAATCTCGAGCGATATGTCCTTGATCATCACAATTATAACACAGAGATGGCCCTCTTCTGCCAATTTTCCCACCTATGAAACCTCCACCACCTCTACGTCCTCCTCCAAATCCTTGAGGAGATTCATTAACCCTGAATGCAAACCGATTTAGTTTTTCCGCAAGCGCATCCAAAGCACGAAATTTTTTGGTGGTGTGAGTAGGGGACCCATAGAACTCAAAATGAACTATGTTCAGGACAAGGGTGTATTTTTGGAGGATTGGACAATGCCAAGGGGGGTGCCCATGGCTTCAACAAATTTCACAATAGTCATTATTATGAGTACCATGATGGTTTGGAAAGGCATGGTATTGCACCAGTCCATGGAAAGGTGCAACAATTGCAACTTTCACAACTCCCCTCTATGGTCTCATGGTGGGGGAGACATCAGTTACGAAGGAGGTCCTACACACCTCAATCTAGGACATTCAATCATTGTATGCCTCTTAGTAGAACAACCGGTACACCAAACCTGTGGCCGGACTACTCTAGGAATGGTCAATTCTTGAATCTTATCAGTCATGGTGGAAATCTAACCCTGCAATTGCGTAATATTATAGTCATCGAGTGGTCTTGTTACCCGCAAGTTGCCAGGATATCCCGCCATTGCCTCAATTTTCATGGCTTGTTCTAGGGCTCCCCCCAAGGTAGTTATATGTTGTTGGGTTAATGGGATCCGAGTTAATGGTAAAAGTCTCTGAATGAACCATTCCCGCTGGTGGTCTTCATGAATGGGGTTGCCTAATTTCCCTATCACATCTTTGAATATTTAGTTATACTCCTAGGAAGATTCCCCAACTCTCTTTTTAATTTGTTGCAACTCAGAAAGAGCTTGTTTCTTGGATTGGGGTAGTTTAAATTCAACGATAAATTTTTGTTTGACTTGCGGTAAAGGAAATGGTTGTCCTTGGGGATTCCCTAGTTTGATGGATTTCATATACCATTTTAATGCACAACCCCTTAACGTGGTCTAAAACTCAACTATTTTATTAGCATCCAAAGTTCCACGAGACTACCAGATGGCCTCACAAATGAACCAATGTTGTTCCACATCCTCATCCCCTTTACCCCAAAATTCTGGGTATTGGGTGAGGGATCCAACATGATGGTGCGCCATGGGAGGATTTGGGGACCCTATCAAGATAAATCCTAAAGGTCATGGTTTCAATAACACTAAAGAAATTTCCAGACTACTCATACTGATACCACTCAAACTAGTTGGACTAGAATGTGGATAAATAACATAAATTATGGGAGAGTTTGTTGTAGAATTTACCGAATTGGAAGATTGTGTTGAGGGACTGGGCGATCCAAGGTTGGTTCTGGTGTCTTCGGGATGGGATTATTTAACCTGGGGGGTCACATTAGGAGGCCATATTGTATCAGGTCCTGTATTATACTTCACATCTTCAGACGCTACAGGGGTTGATTCTCCCACAACTTCTGCAGAGGTTACAAATGAGTCTTAATCCTCGGTGATGACTCCGATCGTGATTATTTCTTTCGACTTTTCTCCATCTCATCTACTCTCTCCAGAACTCTCATCTGTCTCTCTGAACATGTCCTTTTCCCATCGACTGGATAGCCTTCCATGTAACCAAAACTCTTTCAACTTCTTTAACTCTCTTGTATGACTCTTTTCGAGGATGATCTCCTTGCGCGACTGATAAAGCCTCTTCATCAACTTTCACATATACTATCGCCACCGCTTTTCAAGCACCACAACCCTTTTTTGAGCCCACTTGTTTCTGGCACTCTTGTCATGAAGCCCCCCCATACCTCAAGAACTTCTGTATCCTAACTCATGGACACCCTCTTGAATCACCCACCCCTCATGCACAAAAGGTTTTCCTCGACCATTTCACCCAAAGGAACCAATAACATTCCCTCTTCCACCAACAAGATCTTCATCCACAATGAAATTTCTCTTATTACTCTCCCTCAAGATCCCTTGTAAAATATTGCTTCTTCCTTTGAGAATGACTTGTGATTTTCCACAACAAATTCAATGATGTATCCTTTAAGGGTAGTTTGGACCCAAAAGTCCATAACTCAACAAATCTAGTGGTCCAACTTTTGAAAAGAAGTGAGACGCTCAATCATCCAGTTAAATATTTTCTTGATGCGATCTTTAAATTATAGCGCTTCTTGTAACCATTCGAGCCACTAGTAGACCTCCTCTGGGAATCAGATCTAGAATATTTCATATTGATTGCTACCTAGTTCGGAATAAAAGACTGTGTCCGTCACATCCCTCAAATTTTTCTATTGTAACTCAATTTCTTGAAATATAAATTCGTCACACCTTCTTTCTCACCATCTTTCAATGTCATACTTAAAGATGTGATGCTGCATCCTATGGAAACTCGCTCGATATTCAAGTCTTGAAAATGGAACCATTTGTTGGTGCGAAATTGGAGACCAGGGGTTCTTAGAGGTTACCAACAAAGGTACCATTGTAGTCTAGTTGCGCTGGCATATTCAACCTTCCAAAAGGGAAGGAGGTCTCACCCGAAGCACAATTGAGACTATGTGTGATACATTGAATTACAGAGGACACATCATCGGATCCAAAACCTCATAGCACAGTTCCATACTTAAATGTATAAAGATCATAGCATTAGAAGCCTTAGATCGGTAAAGACAATGAACAACCTATGTTGCGCAACGTTAAAGTAAACACATACATTATAGAAGTTGTTAAAATATTAATGCAATTAGTAAATACACATCACATAACAAATTACGCAAGAAAGAATCCATATATTCATCCTCATAATAATAAATTTTTAAGTAGCCGAATAATCCTTCATACATTCATACCCCAGACTGTCATACATGGAATTGTTCTTCATATCGAGGCTTATACAATAGGATCAGTAATGAGATATCGATCTAAACTTTCATAGTCTGCGTAGCTACAGTTCTTGTTCAATAATGCTCAATAACTACAAAACTCAATGCTCCACATCAACAACGCAATAAACATAGACCCAATGGGAAACCCATAATTGAAACTTGGAACATAACAAGACAACATAGAGCATAATCAAAACCCTGATTCAAATAGAATTCAACTAGACTCGAACTAAAATCCAACCCCATCCCATTACATAACTCCATGCTTTATAACTTTTCCTCAGGGCTTATTGGTTTCTTGATTCCGTTGTTATGCTTTCTTGATTCTGCGTCCTTCTCGCATGCACTCGAACATTCCATATCTTTCCGTTGCTTTTCCAGCTGGTACATCACTCTTTTTCCTTGTTGGCGCATTGGCAGTTAGCTTTCTGCCACTTGTATATAATGTTGATGTGCTCTAGGGTTCCACAAAACCTTTATGCCTTCACAAAACTGGTTATTCAAAACCAAGGGCCCAACAACGAGGAAAAAAACAAAAGGGTGATTCAAAAACATTGGAGGAGGCCTTGCATTAGGTAGTATGAGGATAAGAATGAGACCAAGCTTACAATGTTTCACATTAAGGGAATAATTGATATAATAACAAGGGTCCTTAGGAAGAGGAACGTAAAAATGACCTTCTCCCCTCCTAACACCATAAAAATATGCTCGACTTTGCAAAATACTTGACAAACCCTAAACAACATAAAAGAGGAACGTAAAAATGACCTTCTTCCCTCCTAACACCATAAAAACCATGCTCAATTTTACTAAATACTTGACAAACCCTAAACAACATAAACTAGTTTATGTTATTCCTTGTTCATGTGTGAAACAAATATTGAAAAAATTGGTCACTTTGTTCAAGTTAGATTGAAGAAACGTTGCTCCAAAATTATGAAAATTGGATTCAAAAATATATGTTGAACACTCTCTAACAACTTAAATCTCCACATTTATATTGAAATTGCATAAGTACTTGCAAAGGAAGACCAAAGATAAGAGAAGCTCTTGAAATCATACAAGATGAACAAAGACGACAACTCGAAGATAAATAATAATTGGGTACTAATAATTCACTTTTTGAGGAATGATTCCAAAAAAAACTGAAAATAATATGTCCTTGATGAATAACTCACTTGTTATCTCAAGCAATTTGAGAGCTCATTGACCTTTGGTTGTAGAACTAAAGGATGACCTTTTTTAGTTGTGGAATTTCAAGTTGTAAAGACTATAGTAATAAGCTTATTGTCTTTTATATTACCTTGCACATAAATCATAACATATATTAGTTATTTATACAAAGTTTTCCAAAGTTTTTCGCTCAAAGATATATAAGAACTTTTTTAGAATAGAAAAATGTGAGTGTTTTGGGTAAAAAACTAAATGCTTACTTTTTTTTTTAAGTTACACTTAAGTAACGAAAAATGTGTTGTGATTGGGTTGAATTAATGTTTAGGGGTTTAATATTTAAAATTCATTTGATTTCGTGTATGGTTTAAAAAAATTGAAGAATAGAAATGTTAAAAAATATTTAAAAGAACAACAACAATATATTTAAGTTAAAAACCCTCTACATTAAAATGAAAGTAAAAGGTAATGATTTGTGATTTTTGAAATTAATAATATAGTAAAATTGAATATAAAATATTGATATTTTTCTTCTTGACGACAATTGTCACTTAAAGAATAGGTCTGTTGGGTTGCCTTGATGATAACTGTCACTTAAAGAATAGGTATGTTTACTATCAATAAAACTCCCACCACATGGAGGTTTCTAACTTTTGGATGCTATAAAAATATATACCTCGTCTATCCCCATATAATTATATGTTCTTTGTGACCTTCCTATGGAGTAGTTGTTTGTTTGGTATAGAAAAAGATAGAAGAAGAAAGATAGAGATACAGTCAGGTCTGGGGATAAAGTATGGGGAGACAGTCTGGGGAAGGTCTGATAATAAAGGTCCGGTGTGGTCTTCCTCACTCTCCTATATGTGTATAGCGTTGATCTGTGTTAAGCCTATTTACAATATATTTTTATCCACATAACATAAGTAATATTCTTTGTTATATGACAATTTTTTTAAATTGATGGCAATGTGTTCACTTTTTTCAAGGATGGGTTTAGTATTTTTTGATATGTTTGATAAATGAAATGTAATATATTTTTCTTTGCAAAAAAATTATAACTTCTTGTTCATAATGAAGAAAATAGCTTAAGTTTTGCAGAGGTTAAAAGAGAATTCATAAGATCTCGGAAGATGATCCTCCTCATGATTAATACGATAACATATGAATAGGCATGAAAGCATTAAATAGTTTTGAGACAAAAGAAAAATGAAAATAAAGGATAACATGGAAAAAACTAAGGATGTAAGAAATCCTCAATCTTTCCTTTCTTCTTATTGACCTCAATCGAACCCCTTGAAGGTGGTTCCACAAAGACGATAGGTGAATCAAAAGTCCAATTACCACCATTCATCAAAGATACCCGTTCCTTGTCAGAGTTAGAGCTTCCAGATTCATGATTACTTTTAATTCCTCTTGATGTAGTATCCTTTCTCTTCCAAGAATTTCATCAAAACTAATAATGCCATAAATGTAGCAGTAGATTTGGGTACCATACCCAAATTGGCATTCTAGTGACTAACAAAGTATTAGGGTCAAATTTAAGAAATTACATAGTAATAAAAAACTCTACTTTCTCCCAAAACCAAGGCCCGCCCTAAAAAACTTTCTTATAATCAACATGATTGTAAAACATAACATTAAAAAAACCTTTAGAGCAAAGATATACCTGACAATATTATGTCCAATTGAGTGGATCCACCATAACAAATATGTGGAAAAAGGCCAAAACCCATTAAACCTGCATATGATCCATTTATATTTATATATTGAATGTATATTTGTGATCTCCAAAATTGATATTTCTATAGAGTTGATATTTCTATTTTTTCCATTGTATATGGACTAGGCATAAAAAGAATCTAAACACATGGAGTGGATGATTTGTTTTTAACCACATCCTCAAAGGAGGGTTTAGAGGATGAAGAAGCTCCTTTGCCCACTATGCCTCCATTCATGCATAAAACCAAGAAGAGAGTTGAATCCTTTCATATATTGCATCCGATAACAAAACTTTATCCTCAAGTGCTTCTTTGTAAACAAAAACCTCTATTAACTTGCCAAACTCCCTTGCATTTTCTTCAACTTTATATTAATAATAGAAATCCCCAAAAAGCATTCACAACATCAAATTTGAGTGTTTTGATCAGAAAGTGTACATTAAGAGCATGCCTTTCACCAAACACTTGGTTGGAATCATCAAATTGTAGAAATTGTTAACATATTGACTTACTCTCTTTTCCAGGAATTTCATCAAAACTAATAATGCCATTGTCACTGATGATGACAGAATTGTCTCATGGATGATGACAAATGAGTCATAATCCCCAACATATTGGTCGACGTGGAATAAAGATGGGTTGAAAAAGGCTATCACATCCTAGGAAAGAATGCCATACACTAAAACCCTTCGGCTCAGATTCGCTTGAATGAGTGTCAATCACGACACGACATCACTTTCTTTTGACTTAGGTGGCAGAGTCGTCACTTATCAAATTGCAATCCACGTAATTGTCATTTAAAAGGATTTAATATTATGAAATCAATAAAAAAAATATACATAAACATGACGTTTATTTGAGGGAATGAAAATGTTGTGAATTATTGTGACATGTTAACTGCCTCATAACTTCAGTACACGTGTATACCCATATACTGAAAAAGAATAACCAAATAATCACTCCTTCCAAAAGGACACGGAGACCATGGAAAACGACATGTTTTACATATAATTTCCATAAAGTAGTAATCCACTTAATCCACCTTGTGGGTCCTCCAATAAATGGACAAGTATAGTAATCACCACAAGAAACTAAGTAAAGTAATCACGACAAGAAACTAAGGTTCCATCATTGTGGGTATTTTAATAAATGGATTTTTGTGTTGGTGAATATTCATACTGCTCAGCAATATTGATTTATGTGGTGGGTGGCGTATCATTTGTTGGATTTAAAAGTAATTTGAATTGGAAAATCAATACATTACTTGTTGCAATTGGAATTGGACAATCAATATATTACTCACTGTAATTTGAATCAGATAATTAATACATTACTCGCTATAACATTCAATGTTGTATAGCAGGTGGATATTGTTCATCGATTTTTGTAGTTGGGATAATTATTGAAGTAGACTTATCACCGCATAAGATTATGGTTTTATCATAATTAATGAGTATGAATCTTCAAGAGTTAAGAGTGATTGATGGTCGAGATAATGTGTTGTTATGTAAACAAATGTAGACCCATCTTAACTTTGGATTTATCATGTGCCGAGAGGGATCAAATCCCTCGAGGTGCAAACCTTTCCTTAAGTTTTTTAGTTTAAAAGAAAATTTTCACTTCAAAGTTTTTACTTTTAATTGTTATATATATGTATATCAAAGCTCGGGGAAAACCCTCGACTACTTCCCCTCATTTCAAGGGTGATACACCAAGGCTCGAAGCCATTACAACAATATACTCTTTATGAGTTCAACATGTCACTTGTGGGAATTGAACCCAGGTGGAGATGTGGTTTTTCTGGGACCACATGATATTTCTGGCACCGGGATGACATATTTCTGGGACCACATGATATTTAGGTGTTTTTTCGGCACATGTGCCCATGGTTTTCTATTTCCAGTTAAGGAATTAGGGTTTTGGACTAATCTAGGTCATTGGGTTAGGGTTTTGGATGCCGCTGGCTCCTATATGTATATTGTATTGTAAGCAATGTAACACAATGTATGCATATAATATATGCTGGTTTTCTCGGTTTGGGTTTCCAGGGGAAAAATCTCTGTGTAATGTTTGCATTTGCCATTATATTTTTTCTATTCTTTTCTGAATATCTGTTTACAGTAGACATTGTACAAGGTTAGAATTTACAAGACACATATGTTGAGTTTAATAGCCTTGGAGAATTTTACTCACAAAATCCTATTCCAAGGCTCGAAATCTTAAGCTAATTTGTGCACTCTGAAATATAAAATCGTTTCTAATTAATTTTAAATTTATCAACGTTACTTTTAGTGGATTTGCTTACTCAAAAGGCATGGTCATAAAAATGATGATGTTATGACTCAACAAGTACAATAAATGAATATGAATGAAATGCAAAGTCCTAACTTCAATTCCCAATAAATGATAAACTTTTCAAAATGAAACTTTCAATTTAATTATGCAATTTCAAATAATATGCAATCTTTCCACACATGTACTAAGATCAATGACAAGAACCCAAAAGATCAAATGCCAACAATGTAAAATGTATATTTGTTTCGTATTTTCACTATAAAATAATGAAAATGCAAGGACTAACAACGACCCGATATGAAGACCCTATTGTATGTGAACAAAGACAAACCAAGTAGAGTATCAAGAAGCAAACACCCAACCCAAGATGCAAGGACAACTAATAAAATAATGATGAGAAAGAAAAACTACCCGAAAATTCAACCAAAGAAAGGTTTCCTATCGCTCTGCAGGCACCTAACAATCATAGAAAAGACCTAAGAAGACTCAACAACCATAAAAAATTACCCAGCAAACATCAAACTCAATAATCAAACAAACAAGGATGATGTACGAGACTGTTCAAGAGAAAACTGCATATATATGCTTCCTATAGAATGACAGCTCGTGTATGTATGTGACTGTCAAGGAAAAACCCGTGTATATGTATTGAAACACTGCCAGGTTAAGGATAAGGCCAAGAAACTTAGACTAAAAAATAATAGAGGCTGTTAAGCAATCAAACGATAAGAAACTCAAGATAAACGAGAGCAAT
Organism: Picea engelmannii; assembly: GCA_009831015.1. Classification (NCBI taxonomy): domain Eukaryota; kingdom Viridiplantae; phylum Streptophyta; class Pinopsida; order Pinales; family Pinaceae; genus Picea; species Picea engelmannii. The sequence goes on from ML862448.1 coordinate 15,889, forward strand.
CAAAGGAGAAAAACACCCCAAACCCCGAAAATAAGATTCAATCCCTAGTATGGTCGCCAATTCTGTTACGAGGAAAAGCACTCTATGGATGCATGGGTAAACCACAATAGACGGAAATGACTGCATAAATACACTCTAATATCAAGTATGCTATATAAACAAATATGCTAACAAGACAATATAAAGAGCTTTCCTTGTCCAGACGTTCGATGAATTCCACCATTGAGCACTTAACTCAAAGCAATACACCTGCAACTTGTCCTCAACAACCAAGATACGTAAGCATATGGTGATAATATATAAATTTAGCACACATAATAGCATAATCCATCAATATTCATAACAAATACGCCCATGGAATAACAATTCATATATTTGCAAGACATTAATTGGACGAGAAAAGAGTAATTCTATTAAAATGTAATCAACATAAGTGTATGAATAAAAAACTTATGTGTCGGCATGTTCAGAACCGAGAAACTAAGTCCCTTCCAACTGGGCCTCCAACACTTCAATCCTCAACCAAATGTAAGCTCATATAAGATAGACAATGAGTTTATCTATCACATAGGGAAGAGATTGGGGCTGAACAATGTGTTCAAACTTAAAAGGACAAAGGGATGCAGACTCAATATGAAGTGAATTTCTCCATAGTAACTTTGCTCTCAAAGTTGAATTCTTCTACTCTTTTCCACAACTTGGATATGGCCCATTTATAGCCTTCAAATGGAACTGAAGGGATGATTCAGAACGTTTCCAGTATATGGAAGGTCAAGGATCATGGATCCCATGATGTGACATGGAAGCTCGCCACCATTTTTTAATTTTGAGCACAAAACCCGATGTATGTGGGTTGTAATGGTGCAACCTGCATATATGCATGTTGTATAGATATTAGGGCACATATACGTGGAAAAATACATTTTTTAGCTCTAGGAACTGCAAAAGGAGACTTCAAGTCTGCATAGGGAAATGGAAAAGGCTTTCTGAACAAGTTGCATAGAGTGAGGCAAATTTTTCTATAAAACTACCCAAAATGGGGTCCACAAAAATAGTGGATTTTCATCTTCCGGGGTTAGGGTTTTGGATTTTATTTATGTTAAAAATGACTTTGGAGCCTCATTGTAACTATCATCTTCTTGCGAATGAGCGTATCCATCACATCTCTTCTTAGAGATAAGATGCCACCATTCTAGTGAATCTTTCACTTTGTATTTCTACATTTTTGTACATTTCGCTCATTAATATAAATTGTGTATTATTGTATCTCTGTGTTTATGGTTATATCTTTGATATATCTATGTTATATTATTGATACATCTATGTTATATTATTGATACATCTATGTACATTTATTTATTATATCTCCACTCTCATTTTGTGCTAAAAATAATTGAGATCAATGGTATCAGAGCGGGTTGCTATTGATCATTTTTTTAGTGCATGTCCCCGACGAGGTTCAAGTATAGAAAATTGGGTCTCGAGATTGTCTCTCTTGAGGAAAATCGCTCTCGCATGCCCAAGAAACCCTCCATGGTGGAAGAAAAGAAAAATGACAGAGAAAACTATTCTATTAATCTGTTGCTTGAGCAAGCTCTCATGCGACGGAGGGACGAAATGATGGAGAACGTTTCCCACATCCTTCAACGCCTTTCGATAACAACATGCACATCTTCATCAAGTTTCCATTTTGGAGGCACCTCTCTTTTCAAGGTACAAGTTAATTTTGATATACCCCTATTTGAAGGCCAGATAGATACGGATGCCCTAGAAAAATGGTTAAATATGCTAGAAGGTTATTTCTCTGTTCACAATTTTTCCGATAGGGAAAATATCACCTTCGTTGTCCTTAACGCCCTCCCCCATGTCAAACATTGGTGGGATAATTACCAGGAGAAAAGTTCCATAGAGGAGTCTAGAATATATGGGGTTGAGCCCATTTGGCACTTTTTTGTGGATGCGTTCAAGGAATAATATTAATCTATTGGTAACTATGACGACCAATACATGAAATGGACTACACTGCGAAAAGAGAATGGCCAAATAGTGTTGGAGTTAACAAATACTTTCCATACCTTATGCACCAGGATGGGTATCAAAGACTCTGAGAGGCATCTAGTTATGAAATAATGTGGAGATCTCCATAGGTACATCCAAACCGAAATGGATTTTCTATACATCTCGTCACTGGGAACTTCCTATCGATATGCTGTCAAAATCGAGCAAAAATTTAGGCACCAGAAAAAAATAGAGTTTGGGTCTGCAAATCCGCAACAACCAAAGTATGGTAAATACGGTCCTAACAACCAGCCTTTAGAAAACCAGTCCAAACCACATGAAAATAAGAGTAACATAAATACAAAGAAGGACACTAGAAAGTGGTGCGATTTCCACAAAATCCCCTAGTGTTACACATTATTTTCGTCATCCCTATGACCGTTAATGATGTAAACCTATATGTTTCCTTCAAAGGGGTCAGTGGCTTGAGTTCCTGAAGAGAGAAGGGAGAATAACTTTTCCTGAGAAAAGAAGTTGCATTTTCCCTTGTAAAAACCTTGTAAAAAAGGAAGTTCGCAAGTTGCTATATAGGCAGGGTGCGAGAATGCTTGATTCTCGCAGGTTGCACCATAGCTAGGGTGCGAGATGTTTGCAGGTTGCTCTATAGGCAGGGTGCGAGAATGCCTATACGTGGGAAAAACAAGCATCTTCTCGAGTCTTCTAGAAGGAGAAACTTCTATGGTGAGGTGGCATCCGAATGTTTTGGATCTTACTCGCTTTCATGATTTAGTGGGATCATCCTAACCTCCTCACCTTGTCCTCTTCATCTTATAAAAGGAGAGGAGCTCTCATGGAGAAAGTTAGCTTAGCTTTGGTTAGCTTTGGAGCTTTTGGGATTAGCTTGGATTGGATAGAGCTTTGGAGATTTTTAGTTTGGCTAGATGAGCCACTTTGTCAAGATAGATTGTGAATATTATCAGATCTGTGCTCTGAGAATTCTTGGAGTGAAAGTGTGTGGGGAATGAAGGAAAGTTGGAAGGGACCTTATGACATCAAGGCCATGGTTGTAATCTCTCTTTCACATTTAATATGATACAATAATATGATTCTTTCCTATAAAGCTTGTTGTGTTTTATTGTATGATTCCTTGA
>WSFP011417219.1:0-23539 GCA_009831015.1 Picea engelmannii
TAGATACTCAAATGGTGTCTTTGCTAGTGGTTTAGTAAAGATATCAACTATCTGCTCTGTGGAAGGAATATAATGCAGATGAACAACTCTGTTTGTAACCTGCTCTTTGAGAAAATGATATTTTATTGGTATATGCTTAGTATTTGAATGAAGAACATGATTCTTGGAGACACTAATGGCACTGGTGTTATCACAGTGAAGTGGAATTGGATCAGTATAAGTTACCTTTAAATCTGCAAGAGTTTGTATCATCCATAAAATCTGAGTGCAGCAAGTCACAACAACAATGTACTCTGCCTCTGTAGTTGATAATGAAATATATCCATGCTTCTTACTAATCCATGCTACTAACGAATCACCTAAGAAGAATGCACCTCCACTGGTGCTCTTTCTCTCATCCAAACAATTTTCCCAATCAACATATGAATATGCAGTTAATTGAAAATTATGATTTCTAGGATACCAAAGACCATAATTCATTGTACCCTTCAAATATTTGAATATCCTCTTGATAGCTACTAAATAACTTTGTTTAGGAGCATAATGATAACGACCTACCCTTCCAATAACTTGCATTATATCAGGATGGGATGTTGTGATGTACATAAGATTGCCTATCATTGATCGATATGTTCTTTGATCAACATTAGGTGAAATATCATCTTTACTAAGCTTGCAACCAACCACCATAGGTGTACTGACAGGAGAGGAATCTTCCATCTGAAACTTCTAAAGTTATTATGCCATGCATAGGCAAGAAACATTATGATGGCTTCCAATCTTACCACTGGTGCAAAGGTTTCATTAAAATATTTAGGTTAAATCATAGATAGGAAAGCAATCTGAGATTGTTCTGAGTCTTTAATCAATTTCCTTCTTGTCTGAACTCCTTTATTCATATCACCAATTATATGATTTTCAAGATGATTCTTACTAACAAGTCTGAGAGGCGTTTTTGTTTCTGTCTGTTGATTTGAGTCTGCCTGAATATTTGTATCTTCATCTGACTTAGAGTCTTCTCTTTTTGATTCTTTGACCCGTTCATCTTCAACTTCAACTATCTCTTTTGTTATTGATTCACCACTGCTTACATCTTGTACCAGGATTTCTTCATCAACTTTTATGTCAATACAATCAACCAATTTATGCAGCCTCTTATTATAGCATCTGTATCCTTTGTTGTTTGTAGCATACCCTAAGAAGATACCTTCATCATCCTTGTCATCATGTTTTCCAAGATTTTCATCATTATTCTTGATATAACACTTACTCCCAAAGACTTTAAAATGTTTGATTGAAGCAGGTATTCCAAACCATAGTTCATAAGGAGTCTTGTCACTTTGTGTCTTGAGGTGAGCTTTGTTAAGAATATGTACAGCTATATGAATTGCTTCTACCCAATATGTTTGAGCAACATTCATTTCATTCATCATTGATCTTGTCATCTGTTGAACTGATCTATTCTGCCTCTCAACTACTCCATTATCCTATGGAGTCCTTGGAATAGTATACTCTCTTTTGATCCCATGTTTATCACAAAACTCTTTGAAGTCCCTTGAACTAATCTCTCCTCCTCTATTAGACCTTACTGCCTTCAATATTTTTCTTGTTTGATTCTCAGTTAGAGCCTTAAACACTTTGAATGTTTCAAATGCTTCATATTTTTCTTTCAGAAAGGCAACCCATGTAAGTCTAGAATAATCATCAATAATAAGCATTAAGTAATTTTCTTTTCCTATACCTTCCTTCCTTGATGGTCCACTTAAATCCATATGTACTAACTAAAGAGGTTTTTCTGTTGATAGAAAGTTCTTAGATTTAAACTGTGTCTGAGTAAGCTTCCTATTTGGCAAGGTTTACATACAGAATCATATGGATTTGATATCTTTGGAAGATCTTTTACTGCCCCACTATTTCTAAGTTTGATTAGATGATCAAAATTTAGATGTCCAAGTCTCCTATTCCATAGCCAACTTTCATCATACTTGCTTAAGTGACATTCTTCGTTTTCTTCTTTCAAAACATAGACATTGTTTTATGTTCTTAGGCCTTTTGCAATCAATTGTCCTGAATTCATAGATTTTATTTTACAATCCTTAGAAGTGAAAACAACTTTACATCCTCTTTCACAAACTTGACTGACACTAAGAAGATTATGTTTCAGACCATCTACAAACAATACATCTTGAGATTTCTCTCTACCATTACTTAGACTTACCATTCCTTTACCTTTGATTTTTCCTGGTGCATCATTTCCAAAAGTTACATTCCCTGATTTTTTTTCACTTAGAGACAAAAACTTACTTTTGCCTCCAGTCATATGTTTGGAACATCCACTGTCAATATACCAGGGGTTATTTTGTCTTTGATATGACATCACTAATCCACACTTGTCATCTTCTTTCTTCTTCCAAACCTTGACATTTTCAGTAGAGGGATTTAAGTCTGTCTTATAGTTCTTTAAGCGACAATCTGCAGCTTTATGTCCATAATTATGTCAGATGTAACATTATGGCTCATTGAATAGAGGATCATAACAGTTGTTATGCTTAACTTGCATCTTTTTCCCCACCATCACATGATTTGCAGTCTTTGTTTGTTTGTTACTTGGATGTCTCATTCTTTGTTGTGGCAGATATTTATTCCTTGAGTGTCTTGATTGCTCATTTCTAAATCTTAAAGAACAATTTACAGCTTTGTGACCAAAGTTAGAGCAAAAAAAACAATATCCATAGAAAATTTCTTTGTACCTAGAAAATGGTTGTCTTCTTTGAGCAGGTCGATTTCTTCCATGCTGATGATTTCCTTGAGTAGAGGGTGTATTATTTATTTGTTCTACAGATTCAGTTTTGATATTTTTTCCTTCACTCCTCCTTGGCGGCAGATTATCTTTCATTGTTTCTACAGATTTGTTGTTGTCAATGATTGTAGCTTTGACAAACTTGATGGATTATTTGTTGCTTGGTTGACCACTACTTGATCTTTCTTCATAAACCAAACCAGTTTTCAACTTTGGATTCATTTTCTGACTCAGAATGGTAGCTAATCCTTCTGAGGCTTTAATACTTGTCAGATTCTGATGATATAAGGCCTGAAATTTCTCTATATCTTTTATGAAAGCCACTACTTCAGCTTCCAGAGCTTCACATTTCATCTCACCTTCTTCTCTGCTAATTGTTGTTTTAGAATATCTTCTATTTTCTTTGCTTCTTCTAATTCTACTTTTAAAAAAACAAAATCCTCACTTGGTTCTTTACCATTCTTTTCAAACTGCATCAACAAATTTTATTTTTTCTCTTCTTAAGTCTGAGTCTGTCAATCTCTTCCAAAGAACTGATTAATTCACCTTCCATATCAACCACAACTTCTTCGTCATTCATGTCACCTCCTGTGTATTCATCATCAAGATTTCCTTTGGCCATAAGCATAAAATCATTCACTTTATCTTCACAAGATGAATCGATATCTATGTCTTTTGAGGAGTCATCATTATTTGCACACAAACTTTTCTTTTTACTATATTTCTTAAATTTGTATTTATTTTCATCATCAGAGTTTTGGTATTTTTCTTTGTGAGGACACTTGGATGCAAAATGACCTATCTTACCATAGTTGAAACATTTAAATGACATCTTTCCTTGGTATTTGTTTGATCCTTTCTTTAACCTTGTTACAAATTTTGCCTCAATATCATCTAATTCTGAGTCAGTATTCTTGTATTCTTTAAAAGATGCTTCTCTAGTGGTGGATTTATCTTTACTAATCCTCATTTCATAAGTAGTTAGAGTTCCTAGGAGTTCATCAATAGACAAAATCTTAAGATCATTCAGTTCTTCTATTGCCGAAACTTTTGGATTAAATCTATCAAGCAGAGATCTTAAAATCTTCTGAACTCAAAATCTGTCTTCAATCTTCTCACCAAGACCCTTCATGACATTCACAAGCTCCTCAACTCTTAATAAATATTTATTAACTGTTTCATCCTCATTCATCTTTATTTGTTCAAATTTCAATCTATATGTCTAAAGTTTGGCATCTTTTACTTTCTCATTTCCTTCATTACTGCTAATAAGTTTATCCCACATCTCTTTGGCAGATTCAAGATGCATCATCTTTACAAATTCAACTTCAGCAAGCCCACTCAAGATAACATTCATTTCCTTTGAATTGAAGCTAAATTCTAACTTATCATCTTTGGAAGCTAGCACAACAAGTTTTGTTTATCCAGTCTCTACAACATCCCAAACATCAACACCTAAGGGCATGATGTATGTTCTCATTCTAACCTTCTAGAAGGCAAAATTTGTTCCATCAAACATAGGAGGCTTATTGGTTGAAGTTCCTTCATGACTTGTCATGTTTAAGCTTACTGATATACCTTTAAATAAAAGTAATCCACTCTGATACCAAGTGTTTAAATTACTAAGACAACTGAGAGGGCGGGGGTGAATCAATTGTTATTGTGCTTAAACAATTTTATGCGTATTAAAATATTATTAATCTTCTTCACGTGATCATCAAGATTATGCAGTACATGAACAACATAAATAATAAACATCAATCACACATATGATATACACAGAGACATATATTCATGAGGAAACCCATAAAGGGAGAAAACATCTTCTTATTAGAATGATAGGAAGTCTTTTAAGTTTTGTACATCATCTATCTTTGAGCACCAACTCAAAATGAGGCTACAACCTCTTCTTTAACAAGCTGCAACTTGTAAAGAACACCAACCCTCAAGTTTCTCTAGCACCCACTAGAAATAATCATATTTTCTCCTTATGATTTCCAGCACCAACTAGATGGAAGCACCTACTTCCACTTATACAAGCACCAATTTGCACACATAAAACTCTTTTTTTTCCCTAGCACCACCCTGCCACCCTGTTTTCTAGCCACAACTATATGGAAGCTATAACTCCCAGTATTCAAGCACCAACTTGAATAAAAGAGGACCACAATCCTCCCTAGCACCACCCTACCACCCTGATTATAAATCTTTGCTTGATCAATACTTTACAACAATACATATATGTCAATGCTTACCATTTCTTCTTTTTTCTGCAATTATTCTCTCCTTTTGTATGTTCATACTATGCACTGCGCCTCTTATGTACACTTATGATCCTGCGCACCACTTCCTCTTTGTTCATCTTTTATTTTGTGTTTTATGCTATGTGCTCCATCTGCATTCTATGCACAATGCCTCCTTTGTTCTCTCTCGCACTCACCCCTTCTGCTCTACATGTTTTCTTTTTATTTGCATGTCAAATTCGTTGCACGGTCTCTAATGCCACACCTCTACATCTTCTTTGGTGGTTATCCTGAGTATCTTTGGTTTCTCTGACAGTGTGACCCTTCATCTTCTCTGGTGGATTCTTGAGTCTCTTTGGCATCAATGGCCATTATCCCGAGATTCGTTGGCTTCTCTGCCAATGCGACCCTTCATCTTCTCTCTTACAATTGAGCTTATTCTCTCTGTGACAGTTACAGTTGATATTTTCTGAAAATTACAGGAGGTCTTCTCTGACAATTATAGGAGGTCCTCACGAAGAATCTCCTTGTGACCTTCACCCGTGCGAACTAGCACTAGGCACAACGTTCCTCTCCACATGACCGCTGGATGTGACCACTCACCAATCAAAAGGTCATTCACGACTTCATGTTTCAAATATTCTACCGCAATTCACCTCGATTCTCCCAACTCCTGAAACTCCAAGGTATAGCCTATAAATGCTACCTCCTTCCCCTATTCTCCGCTGATGTGACCACTAGTTGTGACCACACGCTAATCAAAAGGGAACTTCGCGACTTCGTGTTTCACGATATCTCAAGTTAGTTCACCTCCTTTCTCCGATGTCCGAACTCCCGAACTCTGAAATTTATCATGCCAGATCAATGGTCCATGACCCTCAATGATCCGACGATCCATATCTCCTCTTCACGACTTGAAATTTCGGAAGTTAGATCACTTCCTTTCTTCGAGGTCCGAACTCCTGAACTCCAAACTTCGTCGTGCCAGATCAATGGTCTACAACCCTCTGTTATCTAACGCCCAGATCTCCTCTTAGCACTTCGGGACTTCGCGTTTCATGATGTCAAAATTTAGATCAATGGTCCATGACCCTCTGTGACCCAACGGCTCAGATCTCCTCTTCGCGTTTCGTGACTTTGCGCTTCACGATGTCTGCGGACTGCTCGACGCAGTTCTTCCGATTCATGATTCTGCAAATCTACTTATCTGCTGCCACATGTCCTTCCTAGTACCAACAGCTAGGATTGCCTCGTGATTTTGAATTTTGTGAGTTTCCACTCTTCTCCTTGAAAATCTTCCAAAGTATGAATCCTCGAACTCGTGGATCTGCTTCCACCTGTCCCCCTCGACAATGGATGATCCCACTGCCTTCGAGACTTCGGGACTTTGTAAGCCCACTTCTCCTTGCACTTAAAAGAATTAAATCCCATGCACTTACCTCTGGATCCAATGACAGTCGGTCTGTGTGCTCAGATCTAATGCTTGATATATGTTCTCCTCCTGTGTTCTCTTCTGATTGTTTGGGCATGAATTTATTCCGGTGCTATCATAGTTGCTTTCTTGTTTTCCATCATCGATGTTGTTCTTGCCACCAATTAAAAGCACATTCTTCCTATAAACATGCCAACACTGTGGCAAATGAAAAGAGGGACGACGAAGTCAGAGATCCTATCAAATTGTTGCTTAAGGAATCCCTCGCATGACAGAGGAATGAGATAATGGATAATTTCACCCAAATCCTTTGACGACTACCAACAAAAACAAAGGCACCTTCAACCAACAATCACTTTGGAGGTGCGACACCATTTAAGGTATAGATTAACTTTGATATTGGACCTTTATTTTAAGTCCAGATAGATGTCGATGCTTTGGAAAAATGGTTAAGTCAGCTATAGGGTTATTTATCTATCCAATTTTTTTCCAACAGTGAAAAAATCACCTTCTCACTCCTTAAGGACCTTCCCCATGTCAGAGATTGGTGGGAGACTTACTATGAGAAACATGTCGAGGATGCATTTGAAAATTTTGGGCTAGGACCCACTTGGGTATATTTTCTTGATTCCCTCAAGGAGCAATACTGGCATGTTGGAAACTATGATGACCCGCACATGAGATGAACAACTTTGCATCAGAAGAGAGACCATAAGGTGTTGTATTACACCAACATATTCCATACTTTGTGCACAAATATTGGTAGTAAATACTCTAAGTGAAACTTGGTTTTAAAGTACCACAGTGTCCTACACATGTACATCCAAACAGATATGGAGTTCCTGGACATCTCCTCACTACGATTTGCTTATCGATATGGTGTCAATATCGAGCAGAAGTTCAAACAAAAGAATAAGATAGATTTTGATTACACAAACACATCACAGCAAAATCCTGGTAAGGGTGGACCTAACTCCTAGGGAAAGTATAGAGCAAGGATGGCCAATCCAAGGACAACTAGTCCAAGCCACCAACAAAGATGGGTAATGGGAAGTCAAAGAAGGACACTGGAAAGTGGTACAAGTTCCATAAAAGACCCTGGAAAAATATTGATGAATAATGCTCCAAACAGTCATTGGTGGCTGAAACGAAAGCCTTAGGGTAAAATGTTGACTCAAACTTTGATTCAAAACTGGAAAACGGAAAATATATCATTGACGCAGAACCCAATGTCACCATCTCTACCAAAAAATTCTAATCAGAGAAACCATATGAGATTGAAGAAGGGGAGCACTCTTCCACTCATAGATGTGGGTGAAGGGGACCCCACTCCATTTCATTGTTAACAGTGGTAACCAAAAGAACCTAGTCTCAAAACAAGTTTTCAATAGTTTGAACCTGACAACAATGTTGCATCCTCGTCCATACACCATCATTTGGCTCGACAAGGGATGGGACATTCACGTCATCCAACAATGTTGATTGCACTACAACATCAAACCCTTCAAAGGTGAGGTATTATGTGTTGTTTCCTCCCTTGAATTTTGTGATGTGTTGTTAAGACAACCATATATGTGGAAGCATCATGTTGTTTTGAATCTAGGCCCCATAGTCTCATTATTTCTTTGGGAGATCAAATCTACAAGGTACTGGAGGCAGTCCCAACTACTGCGGTCTCTTTGATCTTCATGAAGCAATTCATAAAGGTGGTCTCTTAGATCAGTATATTTTTCCTCTTTATTGTTCGGTTGGAAGGTGAATGGAAGGTCAATACAAATGCCAAGACCTTTGCACATGGTCACTCTACACAATAACAACAGATGGACAAGACAATCAAAGAGCACAAAGAAATATTGTCCTCGCCTACTGGTGTGCTTGTGCACTGTCAGGTAAATCACTCAATTGATTTGACACATGGTGCTATTATACCTAACAACCCTATGTACAGGCATTCTGTTATGGAGAATAAAGAAATTAAGCACTAGATACAAGAGATAATTTTGAAGGGCCACATAAGACCAAGCTCCTCACCTTGCGGGAGACTACTTGTTCTAGTACAAAAGAAGGACAGGACATGGAGACTTTGTATTTATTCTATATCCTTGAACAATATCATAGTCAAGAACCAATACCCAATCCCCTATAGTGATGATTTTCTCGATTAAATCAAGGGGTATAAGTTTTTGAATAAGATTGATATAAAGTCAAGATACCACTAGGTGTTGATTGAGCAAATTGATGCATGGAAGATAGCCTTCAACTCTAAAGAATGTCTCTTCGAGTGGTTAGTCATGCCTTTCGTCTTGACTAATTCCCCAGCCACATTCATGCGAATGATGGATGACATATTGTGTTCATTAAAAAAATCCTTTGTGGTCATATATCTGGATGACATTCGAGGCATCTTCATCAAAACTTGGGAGGAACATTTGAAGGATATCCAGTAGGTATTGGGCACCCTACGACGACACAATTTATTTGCCAATTTGGAGAAGTGTTCTTTCAACATGAAAATAATATAATATTTGGGATATATCATGGATGTGTAGGATGTGCATGTGGATACATCCAAGATCCAAGTCATCTACGACTGGTTGACCCCAAAGACAATGAATAAGCTCCACAGCTTCTTGGACTTCACCAAGTTCTACCGCAATTTTGTGTTTGGGTTCTCTCATATTGCTTGGTCCCTATGCTAGGTGACCAAAGGTGGAGAGAAGGCCAAGTTTGTGTGGGTTGTGTCCCAACAGAAAGAACTCGAGGATTTGAAATTATTCATTTTCTCATCACCAATCATTATTCTTCCATACATGCAACAACCATTTGAGATTGAGACACATGATTTATATTATGATATCGGTGTAGTACTCACTCAACATGGGAATTTGATATCCTATCACAGTGAAACAATATATGATATTGTTCGTAGATACCCCACCGATGACAAAGAGATGTACTCCATTGTGCAGACATGTTTTCAATGGAAGCATTACATTCTAGAGAAGGAAAAAATCATCCATATTGATCACAAGCCTTTGCAATTCATGCAAACACATGAAAAGTTTCAGAATGACTAGCATCAAAAGTGGTCCACGTGCCTGCAACAATTCCACTTGAACATCAAGTACAAGAATGGAAACTCCAACCATGTCACAGATTGCCTTAGTCGACCCCTAGTTGTGGTGATAACCATAGTTCATAACTCATGTGTGAATGAGACGTCCGGGTGGCCACAATTATACGATAATGATTATAACTTTGTTATTTCCAATCAGACATTGAGTGCAGGAAAAATAGTTCCAGACTTTCATCTCTAGGATGGATCGTTGTGCCATTTGAGCCATCTTTTTGTTCCTTCAAGTGATCATGCCAAGTTGATTTGGGAATCTCATTACAACTGGGAAACAAGACATTTTGGTGTAGACAAAATAATGGCAGCACTGCAAAATCATTTTTATTTTTTGAATCTTTGATAAGATGTTCGCAAGTAAATAAAATCTTGCACTGCCCGCACTATTTCCAATCCCACCATAAATAAACATTTGATACACATCCCTATGCCTACTCCAGATAGGCCTTGAGATTCCATATCCATGGATTACATGTCTAGTCTTCCTTCAACGGAGCATGGGAATGATTATGTCTTCATGGTCATTGATCGATTCTCTAATATGGACTTTTTGGCACCCTCCAAGAAGAGAATCACAGTCGAGGCCACCACCAAGATCTTCTTTGAACATGTTTGGGTTCATTTTGGACTCCCACAAACCATTATCTCATATCGAGATAGTAAGTTGCTGAACACTTTTTGGTCCATCCTATGGTCGATGATTGACACCAAGCTCACTAAATCAACTCCCTTCCACCCGCAAACTGATGGACAAATAAAGGTAGTCAAAAGGATGATTCTCCATATCCCGAGGATGTACAATTCCAAACATCCATGCACATGGGATGAAATCCTTCAATATGTTAAACATAACTATAACATATCCCTCCACATATCTATTGGCAATAAGACTTTTCAGGTGTGCTTGGGGTTCCAACCACTGGCCCCCATTAACGTCACTCTATTCATTGAAACTACACAGGAAGAGTCCTCCCATGCTCAGACCAAGGTTGATCGAGTAGCCAAGTGTTTTGAGCGAATACATCACATGAATCAGCAAGTTCATGATATTTTGTAGAAAGCCAATTCCAAGTACAAGAAATGCCACGATCAACATCAAGTACCACACAAGTTTCAAGTGGGAGATAAGGTGTGGTTGCATTTGCAAAAAGATCACCTCCATAGACCCCATTGGAAACTATGATCTTGATCCTGCAGACCCATCTACAACTAAAAATTTTCCTTCCTAAAGGAAGGGGAACTAGATCCCAAGTCTAGTTCTCGAGTAGGGACTTGTACTCCTCCTGCATGGAAGATTCCCAAAAGGGATTTCCAGCAGCCTTTCCATAGGATTGTGGATCTGAAGACTAAACCAAGAAAATATGCCTAGGTGGAATCGGTTCAATGGAAGTGAGTGCAAGAGGAGGCTCCTCGAAATCATATCGATTCCTCCTTGTATAAGCTGGATCCCCAACAAGATATCCTACATCTTGAAGAGTAGTCTTGGCCCACTTGGGCCTCTTCTATGGCTCTATATCTGCAACTGCATGCATTGACTCTGCATCTGACTATACTGACTCTGTATCTAGATCATTTGAATCCTCTGAATCAAAACTCTCATCTGAATAAGAGTCGACATGTTCATGCTCATCATCTCTGATAGGTGGAAGAACAAAAGCGTCTTCATGCGGTTGTTGAGGTACATGCGAGACACATTCCTCGAATTGGACATTTCGCTCAATGATGAGCCAGTTCGAGGGAATATCAATGTGTCTGTATCCCTTCACACCATCGTGGTATCCAAAACATATACACTATGTGCTCTGAGGATCAAGTGCCTTCATCTTCTCAAAGGGAATCCTGGCCCATGAACGTGAACCAAAAATATGGAAGTGGGTCACCTTCGGTTTGAGGCCACTCCAAGCCTCGTAGGGGGTCTTATCCTTGAAATACCTATGGGGAGATCTATTTTAGATGTAGGTTTCACAATTAAGTTCTTCAGCCCATATTATCTGTGGAAATGACTTTGCATGTAGAATTCAAGATGCCATCTCTTTTAGATATCTATTTTTCCACTCAACAGCTCTATTTTGCTGCAAAGTTTAAGGAACTGTGCATTTAAACTGAATCCCAACCTCATGACAAATATTTTGTATCTCATGGTTGACATACTCTCCCTCGTTATCTGTTCGAAGGACTTTGAATTTGTTTCCTGACTGTGTCTGAACAAGGGCTTTCAAATCTTTGAGGTGTTGAAAGACCTCTGATTTTTTCCCGAGAAAGAAAATTCAAGTGAAGCATGAGAAATCATCAACAAAAATGAGCACGTACCTTTCTTTATTGATTGATTGATCCGAAAATATCTTTTAAACGACAATGGTTGAGTTATTTTTCATGTGTTATTTTACCATTTAGGAACTTAATGAAAGAGGAAGAATTTATGAAGAAATATGGTAGCCATATAAATATATACAGATCTGAACATAAGCATGAAGAACAACAAACCATAAAACACCAAAGTGATAATGGAGTTCGGCAATCTTGCTTACGTCTTCGTGCCTTTCTCTCAATGGGATTTCTTATTTCTCTTCAAATATTTTCAAGTACATCATGAAAGTGCCATTGGATTTACAAAAATGAGCTTGTTATGTTCTACCAAATATCAAGAAGCCATCAAAACTGACGACACTAAAAACGGATGTACGAAGCTCCTAGAAATGGCCCGCAAAGGTGCGCTCCTCAATCGATTCCTTACATAACAATGGCTTTGGCTCAACAATTCTGCAACATTTCTCTGCTCTGAAC
Source organism: Picea engelmannii (assembly GCA_009831015.1). Taxonomy (NCBI): domain Eukaryota; kingdom Viridiplantae; phylum Streptophyta; class Pinopsida; order Pinales; family Pinaceae; genus Picea; species Picea engelmannii. Next base: position 12,390 of record WSFP011417219.1, read on the forward strand.
CTACTTCCATGGCTTTAAGAGCCTCTGGTTTATATAGGACTGAAGTTGGTAACCACCTCCATACTTTCTCCCTAAGATCTGGCCTCAAAAAGGGCCCAATCTCTTCCAATAATGGACTAAATCTCCAAAACGTGTTGAAGAAATCCAATTAAAATCATACAATAAAGTTAGAAAACCACTTTTACAATTAATCAAGGTGAAACCCCTTTTTCGTTGGATCCTGGTCACTTGGGCACCTCCATGTGGCCCAAAAAGGCTTGTTGCACTAGCCCCTTACTTCTCGGCTCCTGGTTACATGCAGTGGCCATATGGCCCTCGGGCTATGTTGCACGTGCTCTAATAGAGATAGCTCCCCGATTGTGTAGCCCAAGGTTAATCCCCCTCATCGGCGGGCTAGCCGGATCGATCGAGGCTAAACCTCATCCATCCACGCTAAGAACCAAATGAATCGAGTCAACATTTCTATGTTGTAGTCACATGTGGCCACGATCCACGGCTTGAGACTATAACCAATCTTGCGCCAAAATATACAATGAAGGACGTAGGGTCATATCACATGGTCGCATGGAAATACAAATGCACCAGTGCTAATGGTCGGGGGTTATACCCAATGGAAATCCCACCAACATTTTAAACTACAGGGTCACATGTGAAGGGTCATATGGAGTGTTTGCATGGTTTGCGTCGAGGGTTGGGGCTTAGCCCCAGCCCTTACTCCACCCAAATTACACATATTTCAAACTTAAAGAAAAATGACACCAACAGTTATTAAGAACCATTGTGTAGGCGGGTCGGTAGCTCGGCCTACATGAAAACTTTGGAGCCCATGGAGGTCATGGGTTCAACCCTCACGGACTCCATACAATTTTTGCAATGAATTGTTCAATGAATGGGTGCCACGTGGCAACCCATGACTGGGCCATGTGGCACCATGCTATTCACCCAAAACAAGGACACGTGTTAACTGCCTATTCGACCACTTGTCTGCCCAGGTGTTTGCCCAGTCACATGCCACTATACCTGCCACGTGTCGTACGATTGTACGGTCCTGCCACATCAACCGTACGAAAGTTCCATGTGTCACCCATACAGTGGTGACACATTTCACACTCTGATTGGTCCACTTGTACCTACCCACTTCAACACCAACGTACCCGACCACGTCACTTGTACGTCCATACAACCTGTATAGTCAGCTTCCACGTGGCACTGTACGGACTGTACAGTCATCAATTTTGCTTGTTTGGAGAAATGAATAGACCGCGATATCTTGGTCATACGACATTCGTTTGAGCCCGTTCAAGTTGAGTTCGGTTTGTAACGTCGAGGCCTACACACACATCCATTTTGAAGAGATTTTGAGTAGTTTGATTTTTAGGCCTTTCTGAGCCCCATCTTGTCTATGGACCCAGTTCTCGATCATTGATGTATGCGGAAAAGGGCCCATGAGGTCACTATGGATCATATCTAAAGGAAAGGAAGCCTTCTGAGTCTTTCCTTTGTCAAATTTATCTTGAGGGTGTTTTCTAAGAGCACATCCCTCACAAATTCCTTTGGAGAAGTGGATGTCGGGTAGACCATCAAGCATTCCCTTCTTTCTAGGTTGTTGCATATATTTTAAATTTAAATTCCTGAACCTTTCATTCCATATCCTACTACTTTCATCAACATGGGTAAGCAGTAATGCAGAGTCTGGTTCAATAAATTCAGAAAATGTGTAGAATCTAGATTGATGATTTACCTCACCGATAGAAACCCTAGAATTGATTTGCATTTCATAGATATCCACTGCATTAGGTGTGAATATTACTCTCTTTTTGGTGATGGAGTTTTTCATCTGATACATGGAGAGAATATTGATGGAAAGTTTGGCAATGTGTAGCACATTCTCGAAGCTTTCATTTGTGAGATCAATTCTTCCTTTGTCAGTGACCTCGACTGGAGAGTTGTCCCCCATCAGAATAGGAGGACCTTTTCATGCATCCAATGAAGAATAGACTTATTTTTTGGCTTCCATGTGGTGTGATGCACCTGAATCTACAATAAAAGCATCAAGAGAGGATTTGATGGCAATCAAAGCATGGATATAATTTCCTTTCTTGGGATTCTGATCTTCTTTCTTCTTCTTCTTCTTGGCACCCTCGGTGATGCGATCTCCAAGGTTTTTTTGCTGAAGTATTTGGGCCATTTGATCTATCTTTTTCTTTATACATGTGGATTCTGGATGGAATCCTTTATGTAAATAATTTCATTTCTCCCCTTTTGTTCCCTTTCCACCTTTGGATCTAGAGGCATCGTTGAAGGGTTTTGAGTACCCTTCCTTCATTGGATTTGCATGTGATTTCCTTTTGTCTTTGTCTTTATATTTGTGATTTTGATGAATGCTACCATCATGCACAATAAGTGCATGTGCCTTTGGGCTTATGATTTTTCCTGTGTTGATGAGCTTGTTCTGCTCTAGCATCAAAGACTCAATAAAGACCTCAAGAGAAGGCATTTTCCAGGTAGCTCCAGAGGTGAGCCTAACTGAATGAAATGTGGATAAAAGCATTGAGTATTCCAGACCAAGTCTGGAGAGAATGGTAATAACCATTTGTTTCTCCTCCTTAGATTTATCAACCCCACAAGACTTGAGTTGCGACAACAAATTCTTATATTTGGTAAAGACATCTTGGATATTTTCGAAGATTTTTGGATCCAAAGTGAGTAATTCCACCTCGAGAATGTGAGCAATTCAACCTCGAGAAAATGTATCCTTCCTCTAGAGTCTCCTCTTCTAGAGCCTCCTCCTCTATCTATCTGATTACCAGAGCTACTAGTTGCTTCCCTTATTTTCTAGAACTTTTCTCTTGTGGCTCCTTTTCCTTGGGTCGAATTCCTTCCCATGTTCTTCATGTTCTTCTAGTTCTACTTTCTTCTAGGGATACATGATAATAATATTCTACAGTCCTCATTGTCACCAGAATAATCTCATCTTGTATTTCATACCTCAACCCATTGATATACCTAGCAACTTTCTCTTCATCATTTTCCTTATGTCTTTCTCTTATATTTAACTTATAAATTTCTTCAGTGTATTCTTTCACTGACAAAAATTTATGTCTCAGATTCTGTAATATTTTGAACAAATTCAGCTGATAATCCTTGGGTACAAATTTATCCTTGAGATTAGCTACGATTCTATCCCAACTCTTAATATCAGTCTTACCTTTCCTCCTATAATCCTACAACTCATCCCACCATAAAGATGCATGTCCCTTCAACCTGGTCACAACATGCTTTACTTTCTTCTCATTATCAATATCCTCCTAATCAAAATATTTGTCTAAGGCATTTATCTAGTCAAGCAACTCTTCTACCTCCAAATTACCTTCATACATTAGGACTTCCATCTTCATCTAGTTCCCAACTTGAGAATAGCTCTCAACAATCATTCCTTTGTTTCTTCTTCTCCTACAACTTCCTCTTCTTATGGATTCTTACTCTCTACATCACTAACATAACCAATCTCTGGTGCTCTCCATAGCGTTGTTTTCATCACGTCCAGCCTTAAACGAATATGTCTCATTTCTTCCTCCATTATTGTGTTGGATACAGGTCTCTCCCTGTGTCTCCTTGGTGGCATAGCTTCCAATATATCTTCTCATAGATATTATTCCAGCTCATATACCACCTGATGCAAACCCCTAAGGGTTAGTGCGACCTCACGATCTAGGATCGAAATTCACAGGAGCCGAAGTGGCTCACAGGTCCTTTGAGAACCATTACATTCTCTACCACAGGGCCTTCACCACAAACACTGTGCTAAATTTACTATTCTTGAGGGTCCTTTTTCCTCTAATAAGATGTGTGCACATGGTAGCGGGCTACAATCAGGAGCTCAACTGAAAGGTGCAGTTCGGTGCTTCAGGACTTTGGAACTCTAGAGTTCTTTGTTTCAACCACAACAAATACTTTCCTCGGACAACCGAACTACCGAATTCCCAAAGGCTTAGGTATCTACGGTCCACACTCCTCCTCAAATCAATAGTCTACGTCAACTCCAAGCTCTGGGGATTTGGGGGAAAATTACCCAACACAACAAATGCACCCAATTTACAGGAGTTTCTACCGACCAAATACGATCATAAAGAGACTTGACCGATAGATGTAGGTATTACCCTATCCTTCCACTTTTCCCACATTGACAAAAAAACTTAATCAGATAGCGGACAAGGATCTGCCTCCCTTGCACGATTAATGGATGACAATGACTTTGGGACTCCGGGATTCGGGGGATTTTCTACTCCAGACAACAACAACCAAAGTCACCTGGAGTGTCAAATCATCGAATAAATCAGGGATCCAATGATCCTCACTCCTCTACAATCAACGGCTTACAAACACTCTGGAACTCCGAGGCTCCTTCACTCCAACCATGACGATTACACTCTCGAAGGACCGAGTCTTTGAATTGTCGAAGGGCTTAGATATCTATGGCTCACACTTACCCTCTAATCTACAGTGGAGATTAACTTCAAGATTCGTAGCTTCAGGGATCCCTGCCTCCAGATGACAACTAACTATCCCAAATTTTCGAAGCAGCGAAGTCCAAAGGACTCATGACTTAACGACCGTGCTCCTCAAATTTGATCGAGTAGTTGTGAGGGAATCTGACTCCTCATGAACAAATCCCATCCACTCGACCTCTAAGAAAAGGAATCCTTTATCCTTGGGTTCCTACCTGGAACCTTTCACACGCTATTCATCCTGAGATTTGTCACTTTAATGAAGTAATTTATGGTGCACACTTTGCGCTTCCCTCTTGATATTTATCAACACTTTAACGAAGTGTTGGATTTGTGCACTCCTTTCAGTGAACTTTCCTTGAGAATTTACACTACTCTGAGTGTAGGCGCACTCCTTGCACTTGCCCTGTGAAAAATTGCACTTTCTCTCCCGAGCTTATGAACCTGTACACGGTTCGGCCTCCGCACACCTTGCGTTGGCACTATGCACTCCTTTCATGAAGACTACAAGAAGAGAAACAATTGAAACTTAAACTCATTCATAAAACAGACATCATCCACACACATAGATGAAGAAATACAATAACACAATATCTATTCAATTCCAAAAAGAATAGAAATAGATTTTCCAGACTCTCTCAAGAAATTTGAGAGTATTCTTCTTTTTCTTCCAAAAAAACTTACTTTCATCATAGATTACATTGATTTGTACATACTCGGATTCTCGAGCCGTCCCTCTAGGTCAATCTAGTGCTTTCACATCTTATTAAAGACATTCCAATCACTAAGCTTATTACATTAAATTCTCATTTACAATTTAGATATGAGTCCATGTTCAAAATATGTACTATCCTACAGACATTAAAGCAATTACAATATTCTGGAGTACATACAATGACTCTAGTATTTAGATCTCATGGGATATTTAATTACAAAGGTCTCAAAATTTATATGATGCGACTTCCTTGGGATCCAAACCATGTTAATGTGTGTTGCATTATACACTGAGTCATCTTCCACCATGCCTCATTAAATGATGATGATGATGCACCTTCATCAATATGGTATGCATTGGTATTGACAATGGAAATTACAATGGTATGGTATGGTATTAATTGGCATTGGAAATGGAAATGCATACCATACCATACCATTTCCATTGTCATTTCCAATGCCAATGCATATCATACCATACCATACCATACCATTGCCAATGCATACCATACAAGGCAATGCATACCATACCAATGCATACCATTTCCATTTCCAATGCATACCATTTCCATTACCAATGCATAACATACCATAGCATACCATTTCCAATGCATACCATACCATTGCCAATGACAATGCATACCATACCATTTCCAATGCATACCATAAAATGGCAAGGAAATGCATACCATTTCCAATGCATACCATACCATTGCCAACGCCAATTCATACCATACCATTTACAATGCATACCATACAATAGCAAGGAAATGCATACCATTTCCAATGCATGTCATTGCCATTTCCAATGCATACCATTGACAATGCATATCATACCATTTCCAATGCATACCATACAAGGCAATGACAAGGCAATTCATACCATTGTCATTTCCAATGCATACCATTTCCATTTCCATTTCCAATGCATACCATTTCCATTTCCATTTCCAATGCATACCATACCATTTCCATTGTCATTTCCAATGCCAATGCAAATTCATACCATACCACTGCATACCATACAATGGGAATACATTGCATACCATTGTCATTACCAATGCATACCATTTCCATTTCCAATGCATACCATACAAGGAAATGGAAAGGCAATGCATACAATACCAATGCATATCATTGTCATTTCCATTGCCAATGCATACCATACCATTTCCATTTCCATTGCCAATTCCAATGCTTACCATACCATATCATGCTTGAATTTTCAATCCCCTTTCTTTTAATGATTACTTGTGTTAAGGGATGTTATATTTATCCTGTTGTAACTTAGTTAATATCATTTATTAGCTTGGCAATGCATGGAAATATTATGGCATGACATTGGAAAGCTATATTTATTGTTATATAGGTTAAAATGGGAAACTACATGAAAAGGCATGGAAAGCTACATGACAATGGCATGGAATGGCATGGTTTGGCAAGGCATGGAAATGACATGGCATGGCATGGATTGGTAAGGCATGGAAATGGTAGGGAAATGGCATGGCATGGAAATGTTTCACAATGGCATGGAAATGCCAATGTCATGACATGGAATGACTTGGAAATGAATGACAATGGCATGACATCAACAGGTTTCTAGGATTGGGTTTGGGAGGGTCATTTGTCTCCTTGTGTGCTCTAACCCAAAATTTGGGTAGGAATGTGAAATAAACTCTCATAGATGGTGAAGGGAAAATAATAATGGTTTCATGTCTCCTTGGAGGAATTTTGGTAGCATAGCATTACTTTCTATAGTGTGTCATGAAATGTAACCTCAAAACCTTTATTTGTAGGTGGAAAATGATACCCATTCTAAGATATAGTTTCCATGTGAACTCTCTCTTTCTATTGATCAAAATAAATAAGTTTAGTGGACATCATGGAAGATTGAATAAATGTTATTAATAATTGACGGGTTTAACAAAATTTACATATTCCCACTACACAATTTAAACAAACATGTGCATTAATGTGTCCTTGACTAGTCTTTTTGGAATTTATGAAGGGTTACACATAAATCAAATGATTTTATATATTTCAAGCATAGAAAGAAGGGAATAATGTGTGTTCCCTAGAAAATAACATTGAGCTGAAATTGTCAAGTGATTTACAATTATGTAGAAGATAAATGAGAAAATTTATTTATATAATAAATTGTTATAATATGCCATTTTTAAGGTCACAATATTTTCAAGTGACCACTATTTGAGTGTGGATTGTCATTGTATTTAGATGGATATAATTCAAGACGTAGTCCATATTATTGGTTGTGAGTTAGAACATGGATATCCACAACATTCATGCAAATAATTTAGAAGGAATGATCTATTGATGATGTAGAGATACATTGTTGATTAGCAATCAATGCAACTTGAGAACAATTAATTTCTTATGGATCTAACACTTAGCAATATTTTCCACCATAATCTATTCCTTAATGAATAATGCAAGTATTTATAATCACTTTAGAAACAAATCAAGGGATTAATACATGTAAAATTCATACACTTTGGAATTCAAACACTTTGAAATTCATATATTCATCAACATCAAATGTAGAAACAATGAGAATCATAAAAAATGTGTCATGTAACATATATATATATATATATATATATGCATCTTCTAAATTGTACACTTTTTACAAAATGGAAACTCGTGCCTAGTGTACAAAGCAACAACAAGTGCCCTAACATAAAAAAAAACATCTATATCATGGCCTAGCTACAAAATGGCAGTAGTTGGTTAATCATTGACCATTTCCACCCTCTCCACCCTCAAGAGCATCCTGGAAATCTATATTTATTCTCTTTCTTGAGGATGCATCTTGAGAGGTTCTAGGCCTAGGCATGCTTCGACGCTGTGGAGACTGCACAAAGAATAAACAATGTTATAAGTTTTTTTCATCAATGAATTAATAGACATACAAATTGATACTTTGTAATTTAACCTAAGACAATGCACGACATATGAAATTGTCAATCGTAAGTGTGCTACCCTCCTCCGTGACCCTAATCTCTTTGCAATGCCACCCTGCATCAGTTACAAGGATCAAGTCAAGAAAATTAAAAAAATATGGGTAAAAACAAATTCATGAAACACATAATATTATCATAAATGCATTATATCACCGTGAATATCTCAAATAAAAAAGATGGAGATTCACTGGCAGATGGAGAACTAGGTTGTACAACCTGTTCCGAGACAACCTCTACAGTGGAAATCTTTGTCGATGGGGTCGAAAGTGGTGGTGGGGGTGGGTAGTAGACAAGTGGGTTGTGATGGACCCTCACAATATGTACAAGTGATTCCAACACCCTATGTCTGGAGAAAGGAAACCCAAAAGCAATGCCTAGGTGCCCAGGGGGTGAAATTACTATACCTAGAAAATATATCGACAACCTGCATACATATGAACAAAATTGAACTATTAGTACCAAATAGTAAAATTCAAAAACATAAACACAAAAGATTTGAGAATTATATGATATTTAACTTTACACATGATACATGTGACGCTGGTGACTTATCCATCCCAGATGGACAATCCTCGACATCGCCTGGTGCCAAATCCTGTAGAAACAAGAGAACATATAAAAATTTGAGGATGTCATAAAATAAAGAAATAACTATGTTGAATCTAAAAAATGTGATGCATACATGTGTGTACAATGCACCCAATGAACATGTTGCCTCTACTATTGCATCAATGGTGGGGATAGGCAGTGATGCATCCATATGTGTAGAGGGTCTACTATTGGGACGCAACAACTACAAAACAACATACAATCAAATATCTATATAAATACACAAAATAAAAAATAAATATATAACGATGACGAACATAGTGAGGGTTAAGATACTAACCTCCTCCATGAAGCTATGTTGTCCACTGGGCTCTATAGGCCCATAGCATGTCTGCCCGCAGCTCGAGAATTTGTGAGGTTCACATGGACGACTGTTATGTCCATGTTTCATCTCCTCATTATACTCTCCTATGCATGATGATGCTCCAACTCCTCTATCAATTTCATTGAAAGGAACCTCCTACCGAGATAGTGCAACAAAGCTACTATGTTGCACTAGGATACGAGTCAATGAGGAGATTTCTAGTTTTACTCATTGCAAGTTTTCTACAACATGAGGATGTTGGGTAGGGGGGCCAGGCCTTCTCTTAGGGGGACAGGGACCTAACTCGGGGTCATGCCTGGCATTCTCTCGGTCATGTGCGGACCCTCGACCCACCCTATGGAAGTCACCATTGTTAAAGTAGTTGACATGCTTACCCATAATAAACTCAACCCATAATTTTCTCAGAAAATATAAGGGCATCTCCATGTTATTACAGGGAGGTTTATCAAAAACAATATAACACTTATCCACCCAGTTTTTACTGATCTGGGGTGGATGCACCAGTCAATGGAGATGTGTTTCCTAATCAATGGTAGTTCTTATCCATTTCTAGGATCCCTAAAAAGAGAAAATATTTGTTTTTTTTAAATGCCCAGTTATTTGACTTGGTTTCTGTCCAAACCAATGCTATAGTACTCATACATTCGTGCCCTATAATTAGAAATAGAGGTCAATTTCCCTTGGTAACTTGCAATGGAATTCACAATGATATCTAAAGAAATGACCAAGGAGACTCTACTAGGATCTCTATTCTCCCTTAATTGTTCCTCAAGGGTTCGTAATATAACCAAACCCTCATCAATTTTAGTGTTTACATTATGTGGTGATGGTGGCTTGGGGTTTTGATCTTATTGATTTTCTTGTGAGAGATTGAAATTGTCTTGGGGTTCCACTGTATTATATATGCTACAATTTAAAATCCATGGCGTGTAAATTAGGTTCCTTTTTATTTAAAATACAAAATTACATTTTTTTTTTAAATTTAGATATTGGGAGAAAAATACTAAATTGGAATGACTGGATTGGATTAAAATTAACAAAAATTTAACATGCCTAGACACGGTGGCTCCCTCCTCCATTTCTTCCTCCTATATAACTCCATTATATTTTCCCAATGAGATAAGTGCAAGTGCAATTTGTGCACAATGGGGCACAAATCACGCTCGTTCCCTTAATATATTTTTATCAGTAAGACCATGTGCATGGTCTTAGGACCTCACACGCACTCTTAAGACCACGCACGCTATTTTTCCACTAAGACTACATGGAAATATATGTGGAGGTTCGACCATATCCAAACCTATAGGTATAGTAACACGTGCACGTTCCAAAGAACACACATGCGTTGTTGTGAGTGTGCATTCTTAATCATGCCCTTTCCACTTTTTCAGCCACGAAGTTCTTGCACTCACCCAATGAATTTCCCAACCCCTCTTTCCTCCCTTCTATATATTCCTTTATACTTTGTTTTTCTCCATGCATGTCTTCTCGTAATCCTTTCAATAAGAGCATGATGTAGATATCCTGACCATGCTTTCTTCTCTTCCTTCATTCCCTACCATCCACCCCATCCTTCATACTTTCCTTCTACTCCATCCATGTCTTCCCATAATTATGTCAAGAAAATAATGATGAAGATATATTGACCACCCTTTCTTCCCTTCCTTCATCCCCTACCATCCATCCCATCCTTTGGGAGAGATGCAGAGATCCTGACCCAATTTTTTTTTTCTTTTCTCCATTCCTCTCTCTCCACTGCATCCTTAATCCTTTGGGATATATATGGAGATCCCGCCCCTATCTTTCATAGTCCTCCACCTTATACCCCATCCATATCTTCCCATCATCCTTTCAAGTGAGGTGTAATAAATATCTCCCCACCAACCTTTCCTCCCCTTTTTTCCTTTCCTTCACCTCCCCACCCTATAGCTCATCTATCTCCTACAATCCATCCTTCATTCCTTTTATCCCCTTTTTCCCTTTCCTTCACCTCCCCACCCTATAGCTCATCCA
>WSFP011417220.1:0-23538 GCA_009831015.1 Picea engelmannii
CCCCCTAACTCTTCACCACCAGAAGAAAACCACATAGTGCCAGTCACGAATGTTATTCCCCTGGATCCCCTATATTCTCGACAGTTCCACTGCGATGAAGACATCCTTGAGGAATTAACTACCCTCAATTGCCCATGAGATCTATTCCATCACAGAGCACTCTTTCTTTTACGGAAAGCCTTTACGCCTCCTAACCAAAACTCCATATGCGAAATCAAAACAAAATGTTTTCTCCCATTAGGGCACATACACTGGTTCAATAGTCCTATCCCAACCCCCGATGCTTTTGAAGAAGGTAACATGGCTAACATTTCCCCCACTTTCAAAATCGATAGTTCCATCAAACCTGGAATCATAAAGGAAATCACCATTGGCGTCGCATGTTCTCCTGAAGAAATCATAGCCTACAAATCTCTCTTCTAGAAATACTGGGACATTTTTTCCTGGTCATACACAGAGATTCCCGACCTCGATCCCTCTATTGTCAAACATCGTATAGACACATGGCCTAATATCACCCTTGTACGAAAAAAGAAATGCCCATTACACTCATCCAAAGCAGCAGCCATCAAAGCCGGTATTGACAAATTATGCATTGCACAGTTCATATACCCCATCGCATATATGTCATGGGTCTCCAACCCCATCCCTGTAAAAAACAAACATGGCACTATTCGCGTCTGCACTGACTTTCGTAATCTCAATCATGCCTCTCCCAAAGAAAATTTTCCCACTCCTTTTATCAACCAAATTATCGATGATTATTCCAGCCACAACGCTTTATCCTTCATGGATGGTTTCTCTGGATACAACCAAATCCATATTCACCCAGCTGAACAGTACAAAACCACATTTACTACCCCATGGGGTACTTTCGCATATCATGTCATGCCTTTTGGCCTCAAGAATCTCGATGTGACATTCCAAGGGGCCATCATACTTACCTACTTAGACGATCTCACCACTCGATCTAAGAAACACACTCAACATCTAGATGACTTACGCAATCGTCTTTCACAGGTGTCGTCAATACAATATACACTTGAACCCCCTCAAGTGCGTATTTTTCATCGTACCGCCAGACGCCTCCTTAGGTTCATCGTTTCCCAATGCGGCATCACTGTCGACCCCCTCAAGGTCTAATCCATCACTGAAATTCCACCACCTAGGAATTTATGCCAACTCCAAAGCCTACAAGGAAAATCTAACTTTCTACGCCACTTTTTCTCCGATTACACCACTCGTGCACACGGTTTCCTTTGCTTATTGCATCACGATATCCCATTCCAATGGGATGAACATGCCCAAACCTATTTTGATGATTTAAAAGAATCAATTTCCAATGCCCCCTTGATTATTCCACCCAACTATGACCACGACTATATCCTCTACTTATCGGCCTCACCCGTCTCAGTAGCATGAGTTCTCATCCAACTAGGGGATGATGATCGTGAGAATGTAATTTACTATATTAGTAAAAATATTCCAGGGCCACCCTTGAAGTAAAATCATGAAGAGAAACTTGCCCTTGCATTTTTCCTCACAGTCCAGAAACTATGCCATTACATCCTGCTTCGCACTACCAAAGTCGTAGCGGATTCCAACCCCATGCAATACTTACTCAGTCGCCAAAAAATTAATGGAAAATTTTCTTGATGGATTGTCATCCTTCAGAAGTACTACCTCGAATTTTCAACACCCAAAAGAAAGAAAGCCCTCATCTTTTCCGTACTCATTATGACCTTTCCCTCAGAGAATAACAGTTCACCCGTCAATACAGAATTCCCTGATGAACACCTCTTCTACATCCCCTTGGATGATCCTTGGTACGGCAACCTCCTTGTCTACCTCTGAACACAAAAGTTTGGACCTTGCCTCTCCAGGGACGATCGTTGGCATATTCTCCATCAGGCCCCTCAATATATCCTTATTGGTGACATCTTATATCGACGAGGGTTCAACACCATCCTTCGTCGGTGTTTGACCATCGACGAAGTTGACAGAGTTCTTAATGATTTCCACAACAACGCTTGTAGAGGCCACCTCTCAGGGATTTCCACCACCCAGAAAATCATTCAAGCATGCTACTTCTAGCCCACATTGTTTCATGATTGTATCCACACCGTGAAATGCTGTGACAAATGCCAGCTTTATGCCCATAAAGCTCGAGCGCCACCCACTCTTTTACACCCAGTCATCATCGCTAGCCCCTTTTGTAAATGGGGCATTGACTTCATAGCTTGTAACCCTCCATCCAACAATGGAAACAAGTACATTATCATGGAAGTCGATTACTTCACCAAGTGGGTAGAATCTATTCCCACCTTCAACAACACCGCTAACACCACAACATGTTTTATCTTTAATCACATCATCTCCCACTTTGGAGTCCCACTACAGTTAGTCTTCAATCATGAGAAACACTTCAAGAATGAGATTTTCATCCAACTCTCCTCCAGGTTAGGATACTCCTACGAGTTCGCCTCCCCATACTACCCTCAGTCCAACGGACAGGTAGAGGCATTCAACAAGGTCCTCAAAACCATGTTGTAGCGCATAGTTAACAAACATACGACTAATTGGCATCATATGTTGCTTTCTGCACTATGGGCTTATCGCACAATAGTTAAAACTGCCATTGAATTTATACCATTTCATCTTGTCCATGGTTTTGAGGCCACTCTCCCCATCGAGTGAGAAATTTCCACCTTACACACCGCTATTGGGCTATTACCCGACACTACTCCAATGGATCAACATTTGTTGAACTTCGATTCGCTAGATGAAGACTGTCGGTCTTCATTATAGAACAATGAGGTAGCCAAAAAACAGTCGAAGGTCACCTTTGATTTCCATGTCAACCTTCACTCATTCAATGAAGGCGACCTCATCCTTGCTTACGATATCGCTCATTATACCCTTGGCCATGGAGAATTCGAGTCATTATGGCATGGAACTTACAACATCCAACATTTCCTCACTAAAGGCACATACATCCTAGCCTCTCCCAAAGGACACCCTCTCAAAGAACCCATCAACAGGTTGTACTTAAAGAAATTTTATGCTTGAGTGTAGCCACTCTACAGTAGGACTTTTCTCTTTTGTACACATTTGGTAGCATTTTTAATCTTCTTTTTTCCCCCTATGCCTAGCGTCTAATCTACAATTTGTGTTATTGATAGATGTCTCCTCCATCATCCTACCACATCGGTTACGCTGACGGATCTAGTCGGATCTAGTCGATGGATACAGAATCTCGCTTCGACTGCTTGGGCCCTCTATACCCCATCCCATGAACTACTCCACTCTAGCAGCATATGTTTGGGCTCAACAACCAACAACCAAGTAGAATACAAAACCATCATTGGCTTCCTTTCCAAGTCCAGTCACCTCCATATTCATCACCTTAGCGTCTTACTAGATTCCCAATTCATGGTCCTTCATCTCAACAATGTGTACCATGTCCGCGATCCTCACCTCTTCCAATTTAGACTTTATCTCGACATTTTGATTCAATCACATTTACACATATTCCAATACAATTCAATCAAATAGCAGATAATATGGATAACCTAGTGTTAGATTGGCATTTATCACGTCAAGATACCCTTACACATACATAAATCATCAAGAGTCTGTCAGAGAATATAAATTAGACACCATAAAATACATCAAAAATCATCATCACATGTGAACATAATATAGATCCAAAATATATATCCATATATATATATATATATATATATATATATATATATATATATATATATCAATCAATGTGCCATCAATGTTTACCACAAATAGTACAACACATACATCATCCGTAGGCAGGTGAATCACCTCATCCCTATAAGTACAAAATCGATGTCACATCACCCTATACAAAATAGGCTCGCAAGCCTATATATAAATACAAAAATACATATATAGAGGCATTCATGGCGCCTCTAGAGATCCACCACCTGGTCCTCTCTCTGGAGGATGTGCCCCACCAGTTAGAGGTCCCTCAGGTCCTGGGGGTAGCTGCCCAGTCATAGCCACCCTCGCTACCACTGCTCTGCAGATCAGGGTCCGTAACTCTGTTGGAAGGCCCACACACTGCTCCAAGACTCCCTCATCCTGGATCTGAGTCCGCATGCCCTCAGGAACTTCCTGTAATATCGCCTCCAATCAGTGGTGAAAATTCTCAAACTCTCCACCAACCCCCACCGGAGGAGCATGTGAAGACCCTGCACCGGGGTCATCATATTGACGTCTCCTGCCTTGCTCTCTCATCATCGTATGACCTCACACAAACCTCATCCCGCTGATGTCTCTCCCCTACCCATGGCTCTCCTCGCAGTGGTCTCATGGGCCCCTGACGCACTGGCACTCTGACCAACTCTATCTCTCGTCTGCAAGGTCCCACATCTGCACACACAACAACCAAATGATAGCATTAGCATCCATCCATACATAAAAAATATTCTATACTATCTAAAAACTCAAAAAATACATCAACATACCTCTACGATCGAACACCTCTCCAGGGGGTAGCACCATCTCTGGATTCCCCCAAAAATCCACCCCACTATATGGGAAATGGAGTATGATCTATGGCATCTGATTCCACACCCATGCAAGCTCGGTCGTAAAGTAATGGCCACCCTCCCCACCACCATTATGGACCAATATCGCCGCCCACCACCTCAATCACGACTCTCGAACGCTTGGCACATCCAACAAGACTCTCGGGCGCAACATGGGCACCCTCTCCAAAAACCAGGCCACCAAGATAGACCCAAAAGAAAACTCACCGGAGTTGGCCACCCAACACTGGTTCAACTGCCCTAAAATCTTGGTGTGTAGCATCACACCCCAAGCAAAGTGCTCACCACTCAGTGCCCTCTACATGATCTTTAGTTGCCCACCACTAATCCACTGGGTAGCTAGAGACCCATACACTCTCACAATCATCTCTGCAATACAACGATGCAAAAGGGCATCCATCTCCCCAATCCTTATAACCAATCCTGACATAAAGTCCTCTCCAGAACAATACGTCTGGGCCAGGCTAGCCAACTGCCCATCCCCGGGTAACATGGGCTGAGCCGGTAGCGGGATTGCCCGAAAAGGGAGCCCAATCAAGAATACACATCCTCGGTCGTCGAGAATGTGAGTTTCTCCCCTCGCACAATAAAACACTACAGATCCAAGCTCCACATCGATATCAGGAATTACAGTAGGTACTCCTGTTCCCACACCAATGAACAATAAAAAAACTTTAGCATCCCATAGGTTGCCAAAGGTCCTCGTACAATCGGATCCTCATCTCTCACTGCCTCTCTTAGGCACGCCCAGTCTCTCTCCCTCCAATGGACTGGAATCGTCAAAATGGTCACCTAAATCCACATATACAGTACTTTATTAGACATCACAACCCATGAAAACACCAAAATTCTCCAAAAGATACATTTTTTACACCCCTCATCTTTGCCTCAAGGGCATGACTGTTCTCCCCACGGGCACACACATATGCATGCATGTTCATCCCATAGTTGAACACTCATGCGAAACTGTTGGCGATACAGGGTTTCATGCATGTGCCCACACACAGACGCACATTCAAGCGATCTTGTCTGCTACATAGTCGCGCACACATGCACAACTATTAGGAACACATCTGTGCATGCAAGCACAACTGTGCTTCGAACAGGTGCGCACCCAATGTGTGTCTGTTTTTCACATTTGGGCACCCCCATGCATGGTTGTCCCAATTACAGTCACACACTCATGCACGTGCATCATTCAATCACTCATACACTAGGGGGCCCACCCTCACAAAGTCCCTTCGTACGACCATCCGTATCGCCCTGCCCACAAACGAAATCCTAGTTACTATGCAAGAGGATATGACCACTAACCTGGCTCTCGCAAACCCTAGATAAGATATTTTGAACTCCGAGAATCTCCAAATCTCCTCTCAAACTTCTATTCCACTCACTATAGCCACAGATACAAATGAGGTGTCAATGTGGTCCCTACAACTATATATAGTCCCTTTTGCCACAACTTCCATACTCAATTACAGGAGCTTCGATCTTCCATTTTCCGAACCGTCTTCAACCATGGGATCGGGATCTTTCCACCTACACAGTCACATTCCCCGAGTCACCATCCATCCTCGACCCCCGAGGAGCCTTTTTATCACATCCCACCCAGGTACGCATGCTCATGTTCAAAATTATCCAATAACTATTCTATGTTCTTTATTTTCATATATTTTTCATGTTAGGTATTTGGTTTTCATGTGTGCAGGTACTTGGTCATCGCACACTAGAGACACCCCTTCAGGTATATGATCGACACTGGCATGTAGTCATTCCCTTTGAATATCCATTGCATCTCCTAGTCACACCCTCTGACATTCGCCTCTAGGATCCCTCCATCTGACTCTGCAGTACTCTCACCTCCGCTACATTTTTAGTATTTTCACCCGGTAACATTCTCCCCTCCATGTGTTGTCCCATTCATAGTCCCCTTTTTGGCACTTTTACACTCATGCTGCTTTCACCCCCTAGGGATGGGAGTCTCTATAGTCTTACTCATGTTCGAGAATCAACCACATACTCCTTCTCCTCATTTTTCTCTCTTTCCCAATGGACTCCCAGGACATCTTCTACTGATTATCATTTAACTACACCTCCGCAATATCATCATCCCTCCATTTCATCCACAATCAGTTTTCCCATCTACAAATTCCCCTCCATTCATTTACCTCATACAAAAACCCACCTATGGGGCCCCCACCCTCCATGAATTCTCCACGTAACTTGTGCCCTCATAGTCCAACCCATATTGCATTGGGGCACCTATTTATGTAGCTGCACAATTATCCCACATTATTCTTTATTCATTTGGTAATTGTACAAAACCTTTGTTTCCCTCTTTTACCTAGCTTTTTGTTGTCGCCCTTAGCAACCTTCCTTTTCCGGAAATGCAACCCGTGTTTCCCTTGGTTGGGGAATTTTTTACCTCTTACCCTTATTGACCTTTTCCATAAACCCCGAGTATCTCATGGTCCATATACCTATGATATATGAGTTTGTCCCCTTTGTCATGCCTCTGGCACCATTTAACCCACGACTAGTCATCCCCCTGACACTAGATTCAATTTCACGATTGCTGCCACTCATAATTCACATATATCCCCAACCAAGGGAAGTCTCGAGTCTCACTGCATATTGACTTCATCCCAGCACCTCATTAGTTCCTAATCTCATCCAGTGGATTTCATGAATCCCTTTGCTTCTTGGAGTCGCGTCTCCCTTTCTGTCGACATCAGCACAGTTTCAAGGAGGGAGACAATATCTTGACTCTCATTCCCTCTACAATGCAAAGTCTCAGACAACACAAAGAAAAAGACCATTTTTCTCTGCTGTCGTTGACCCCCATAACATTCAACTTCAACTTTATCTCATGTTACGGTGGGTCTTACTTTGCGACTATTGCAGTTGTTTTTTATATTTTCTGAAGACCTCTAAAATTTGTTGGGCCATCAATGCCTGCGAATTACTGACACTTCTTATAGGTGTCATCGCCTCTTTTCAGAGTATGTTCACCATCAGAATCATCCTCTGCCATTATCAAACTGCCTCAGAGGGTGCTGCAATTATCTACATCAACATACCACTTCAATTATTGTCTTACACATTTTTTAGTTACATGACACAAGCATGGGGCATGCCTGCCTCATTTGTACACAATTTTGTTTTTTTTCACACCTTAGTGAAAGGTTTGGGTCCTACAGGTTCCCCTCTCCCTCCAATGGGTCGCTCTTGCAATTCCTCTCAACAATCTCTCTTACAATGGTACTCTCAGTAGAAGAAACATTGATGTATTTCAACTATCTGCATGCTCCTAAAATCACACATCAGGGGGCATCTATTATCACTGAAATTTCATCTACAAAAGGTTACAACAATCGAGCATCTCAAAACACCTATTAGTTCATTCATGGTCCAAAAAATTCATTTCCAAAGGGCACAAACTATAAAATTGGTTATAAAATCAGCATGCATTCAAAGTGCAAAGGAAGCATGTGCATGTGTGGCAATCGAAAACACCGGAAAAGCACACATGCGCCTGATGCATGACTGTGAATGAAAAAAGCCACGCACACTTCAAAACAATGCATTAATGATTCTGGTCGGCCTCCCACCCACTTCTGGTTCATCTCCCAAGTCAATTTGACCCCCACATCAAAGCTAAATTTGAGTGGGGGGCTGGTCAAAGACCTAAAGGGCCCCTTGTTCACACTAAAGACCAGTTGGATAATGCCTCAAATCTTTGCTATAAAAAGAGGCCATGGGTGCACTATATTTCCAAGAATCTATTTGCATTGTTATGCTACCTCTATTCTCCTGCAAGGAACCTCTTTCCTCATTGGAGCATATAAGCATCATTTCATTGGGCCATTAACATCACCTCTTGAGTGAATGAGCTTTGGATTTCTTCACCATTTCTTTTTACTTTTCTATTTGTAAGAAGAGCTCAATCGTTGGGGGTTCAAGAGCCCTCCCTTGGAGGAAGAGGGGACCCATAAGTATCCCTTTCTCTTTGGTGTTTTCCCACTAATACAATCTATCCATTGGTGGCATGAATATTGGTCTTTCTTTTGTTCTATTTTCCTTATGCACAATAGTTTAGTTTCTTTAATTGTTATTAGATTAGTTGTTTATTTTCTTATTTTTGCTTGATATGTCTAACTCTTGCACTCATTTATGTCATGTCTATCTAACCTAATTGGACTTGTAAATGTCCTTATTTTTCTCATTTAGGTGGTGAAAAGGATACAACAATAAATACTTTCATCCTCTCCAATAACTGTTGCAGTGGCACTGCCCAACAACAGAAGGAAAGATGTTATAAATTTTCCTCCCACGAATTGAAAAAAGACCAAGTGTTTAGTGTACCATAGCATAGCTATGCGGAGCACAGAAATATAACCACAGAAAAACCTCGGTCCAACCTCAAAATTTTCCAAGAAAAAAGGATTTTGACTAACAAATTTTCCAAATATAAATAGACGAGAGAGCTAATATCTCCCAACGCCAAGAGCAAGATGCAAATACGCTAAAATAGTTTTTTCACATATATAATTTTCCTTTCAAATATGAATAAGTGGAATACAAAAACCATCGAGTAGTCTATAGAGCACCAACACATTTACTTTGCATTGCTACTACATGCCTTTCCTTTGTTTCTATGTTAGGGACCTAACCCCTCATGTAGGTAGCATAATATATTTCCATGTACTAAATGTCAATATTAATAAGGCCTAGAAATAAGGAAGAATAAGTCAAATTTAAGAAGACCTAATAGAAGCTTCTGCTTATAGAAGGGTCTTCCTCTAGATTGTTCTTTTGGATAGACATATTTAGTATAAATAGGAGTAGAGGGTATGAGCAGTTTTGACTTGGATATTATTGTAATAGAGCTCTGATCTGCTAGAGGTTTCCCCCTGGTAGAGGAAAGTGAGCATTGCTCTCAGTAATCAAAGTTCTCTTTCTGGTGTTATTCCAATATTATTTTGGTATTATTGTGGTATAGTTCTGGTTATATCATTGTTTATCTGCCATTTCTAGCTAACTATTTACGGTATGCATACTATTTTATATTTGGAATATTACAAGTGGTATCAAGGCACCTTCCTCGATAGAAAATTGTGGGTTAATTTTTTTTTAGGGTAGAGATTTATTCCGACGTCTTTAAGCTAAAAATATATTTTGTTACATGCATAAACCCGTGGTCGGGGATTCGTACATGTAGGAAATACAAGTGGTACTTAAGCGCACCTTCGAGTGGTAGCGCATTAGACAACACATGTATATGGATCGACCTAGATCTCCTGAAGCCCTCCATAGATAAACCGATCGGTCGCCTAACTGTTATAGTGACACCAAGAACAACACTCAGTAAGATACTCTCTAGTACTTGGGTAGTCGAGTAGTATGGATAAGGGCATGGTCTAGCCTCCTTAGTTGGTGCCTTGAGATATTGGGTCGAGTACTACTGTTGGATCCCACACGTTTATCAGAGAGATATAGCACAGGGAAAACCCTTTTCTGTAGAACCCTTGAATACCCTAACCCTTGGGACGAAAACAAAAATAGAACAAACAAGATCTATTGTCGCACAATTGTGTCTCCTACATTCGGGTTGTGAAATTACTACACATTTCTTCCTGTTAAGCATTTGGGGATTTAATCACTATAGTATTCTTCAGATCGAAGTATAACTCCATGGGAGTAAAAAAAAAAAAGAAGTCTGGATCCATTTGGCACCATTATTTGAGACCTATTCCGTTGGATTCCTCTCTTCACCCTTATCGAAGTCATACCTATCATTTTTCAACAATTTTTTTTATTCTCATGGACCCGACCCCCTTCCAACACCCTTATTTGGGATTTACCCCATTAGATTCCACTCGTTTCCCTGCTCGTTGTGATACACTTCACCCATAACCCATTTTCTATGTGGTCCCACCCACCCCTTTTCATGTTCCATCTTCATCATGGTCCACACTCGTAGCCAAGACTTGGAAGCTCGCTTGAATTCCTTGCACTCTAATTTCACAGAAACCCAACAAGAAGTGAAACAAATCAGTTCCAATGTTGCCACCATCAATAAAAGCATGCATTCCTGCATCAACGCCAAAATGGAGGACCTCAAACAAAACCTCAAACAAGACCTCGCTACCCATCTTGAATATTTCAATACCCAGTTTGTCTCCTTCACTATGATGATCTGCTCCAAGCTACATATCCCTGCAGATCTTGCCTCAGCTGACCCACCTTTGCAAACTGAAGTGAAACTTCGTCTCATTCCCATAATTTTTAGCCCAATCACTTTTAACGTGATCTACGCCTTCCACGTGTGGATGTGACCAAATTTGATGGCTCAGATCCCACTGGATGGGTAACTCAAATGGAACATTATTTCTCTTTGTATGGCATTACAAATGAGTTGGCCAAACTCCGGTATGGTGTTCTCCATTTAGATCAAGAACGTTGGAAATGGTGGCAATGGAGAAAAAATTCCCGCCAAGGGTATGTGGTTTGGAAACACTTTGTGGGAGAGATTTATGAATTCTTTGACACTGACACCAACCATTTAGTCCATTTGACGAAGTTGAAACAATCTGGCATAATGGAAGAATTTATACCTACTTTTGAGCGATTGGATTTTTGTCTAGAGGGCATGTTTGATACTTTTTTCCGAGAATGTTTTATCAATGGCCTCAAGGATAATATTCATTCCCATGTCTTTATGGCTCAGCCTCAGAGTTGGGTGGAAGCTACTAAAATATCTAAGGAAGCACAACAGGTTGTCTCTTCTCAAAACCAAAAAGCCTCCTTTATTCCTCACACTAAACTAGTCACTCCCACTCCTCCTTGTACTCCACTTAAGATCCAAAAATCGACCAAGGAAGAAATGGATGAATGCCAACTCAAAGGACTTTGTTGTAATTGTGATGAAAAATATTTTCCTGGGCACAAGTGTAAGGAACAAAATATTTTTATGGCCATCTCGAAGGATGTTTTGGAATATGATGTTGAGGGTCCCCTTGTGGCCATGTCACCTGAACCCACTAACATGACCCCTCCCTTAAACCCTCTTGAAGTAGAACCGACCATTTACCTAAATGCTCTCATTGGCTTCTCTACTCCACAAACCCTCAAGCTAATTGGTTACATTAAGGATAGGAAGGTCATCATTCTTGTTGATAGTGGAAGCACTTATAATTTTATTCATCGAAACATTTCCCAAGAAACTAATTGCTATATCTGTGTCATTAATAATTTTCAAATCATGATTGCCAATGGTGGGTCCATGAAATTTGGAGGGCGTTGTGAAAATGTGCGTCTCTAAATTGGTCAGTACCACATGAAATATCATATGTTTTCTATCGACATGGGTGGTTGTGACATTGTGTTGGGTGCATAATGGCTAAGGAATTTGGATCTCATTCTCATGGATTTTAAGGAATTAACCATGCAATTCGACCAGGAGGGACAAAAATATAAGTTCCAAGGCATCATCGTTGGTTCCCAGGAGATCATCAGTTCCCATCACATGGAAAAGATGCTCAAAAAAGGTCATTCTGGCATTATTTCACAACTCCATGTCATTCAAGCCACTACGCCACCCTCTATGCTGCATGACCTCCATTCCATCCTCTCTAAACATCAAGTGGTTTTTTCCACTCCCCAGGGACTCCCTCCTTCCCATGGTGTTCATAATCATTCCATTCCCCTTGTTCTCGCAACCTTCCTCCCATATTTGTCCCTATCGTTATCCCTTTTCTCAAAAAAATGAAATCGAGAAAATTGTTCAAGAATTTCTCAACACATGTGTTATCCGCCCTAGTACGAGCCCCTAATATTCTCCTGTGGTCATGGTCCTTAATAAGAAGGTTCTTGGCGCATGTGTCTTAACTTCTACACCCTCAAAAAATTCACCATGAAAGAAAAATTTCCCATTCTTGTCATTGATGACCTCTTGGATGAATTGAGTGGCTCTTAATTCTTTACTAAACTTGATCTTCATTCTAGCTACCACTGGATAAGTATGAATGAGGCCGACATTCCTAGTACTACATTTATAAATCATGAGGACCACTATGAGTTTTTGGTCATGTCCTTTGGCTTGTGTAATGCTCTCTCGAATTTCCAAAGCCTCATGAATCATGTATTCCGTACTTTTCTCCATCATTTTGTATTAGTTTTCTTTGATGAGATCCTCATATATAGTAAAACCTAGACATCCCATATTTCTCACGTGGATCGAGTTCTCCATCTACTCTCTCAACACCAAACTTTCCTCAAACAATATAAATATTCTTTTGACACCTCAAAAGTTGAGTACTTGGGTCATCTTGTTGGCAAGGGTAGTGTCAGGGTGGATCCTAAAAAGATTGTTCAGCTATGTAATATTGGCATCACCCAAAGACTCTCAAAATATTGCATAGATTTCTGGGTTTAACAGGTTATTATCGTAAGTTTGTTAAGAATTATGGAAAGATTGTGGCACTTCTCACTTCTCTCCTTAAAAATAATTCTTTCACTTGGACTCCCATAGTTTCTCAGGCTTTTCAAACCTTGAAGATGGCCATGTGCACCACTCTAGTCTTGGCCCTTATTTCACAAATACCTTTGTCATGGAATGTGATGCTTCTGGAAAAGGAATTGGAGCAGTCCTTATGCAAGAGGGTCGGCCTTTGGCCTTTACCAGTAAACAACTGTTAGAGTGAAATTTGGGCAAATAAATCTATGAAAAGGAAATGTTGTCTATTCTGTATGCCATGGATATTTGGTGCCCTTATCTATTGGGGAAACACTTCCAAATTAATACAGATCATCAAAGCCTCAAGTATTTTCTGGAACAACTCCTTTCCTCCCCAGAGAAACAAAAATGGGTGACTAAGCTCTTTGGATATGATTATGAAATCATTTATAGGAAAGGAAAATACAATGTGGTTGTTGATGCACTTTCCAGAAAATATGAAGATTAAAGGTCCCTTTTTTCTCTCTCCTTCATTGTACTAGATTGGCTCCAAGATGTTCGCTAGGAATGGCTACACAATCCCAAAATTTCGCATCTAATACAACAATTGCAGGTCAATTCTCCATTTTCCCCAGGGTACTCTTGGCACAATGATGATCTTCAATACACCAGTCGTTGTATTTAAGTAAACAATCAAAACTTAAATCCATGGTACTTTCTGAGCTTCATGCTACACCCACCACTGGGCACTCAAGGTTTACCAAAACCTATGACCGGGTCAATCGTTCTTTTTTATGGGATGGTATGAAATAGAGCGTTCGTAATTTTGTGGTAGAATGTGATGTTTTTCAACGCAACAAGGGAGAAATAGTCAAATCTCCTAGAACACTACAACCGCTTTCGATTCCACCTGCTATTTGGAGGGATATCTCTATGGATTTTATTGTAGTCTTACCTAAATCGATAAATAAACCAGTCATCATGGTGGTAGTTGGTCATCTTTCCAAGTATGCTCATTTATGTTCTCTTCAAAACCCATTTACAACCTCCATTGTGGCTCAACTTTTCATGGATCAGGTCTTCAAGCTTCATGGCATGCCTCATTCTATTGTTTTTTATCGTGACCTAAATTTCACCAATAATTTTTGGCAAGAACCATTCAAGCTACAAGGAACCCAATTGCATCTTAGCACAACTTATCATCCCCAGAATGATGGTCAAACTGAAGATGTCAACAAGTGTTTGGAAACATATTTGAGGTGTTTTTCATCGAAAAGGAAAAAACAGTGGGCTCAATGGTTACCACTAGCTAAATGGTGGTACAACACTTCTTACCATACAACTACCTGCATGACTCCTTTTGAAGCGGTATATGGAAAAAAGACACCTTCAGTTCTCTCATACTTTCTAGGTGTCTTGAAGTTCCAGGCAGTTGACCAAATTCTTAAAGTTCGAGAGGTTATTCTCTGTAGCCTCACAGAAAATTTGTTCATGGCCCAAAATCACATGAAGCAACAATCAAATCAAGGTCGCTCTGAACGTCAATTTGTAGAAGGAGATCATGTATTTCTTCAACCACAACCTTATAAGAAAAGTTCCCTCAAGGTTGACCATTATCAGAAACTGGTGCCCAAATTTTATGGTCCTTATACCATTCTCAAGCATGTGGGAAAAGTGGCATATCAGTTAGCTTTTCCCATTCATTCTAAGCTCTATCCTATTTTTCATGTTTCCTGCTTAAAGAAGGTGATTGGAACTAAGTGTCAAACTCAAAACAACCTTCCGGAGTCGGATGAAGAAGGATCCATTTGGCTACAACCACAAGCAGTTTTGGATCAACGTGAACGTCATTTTCATCATCACACCATCAAGGAAGTGTTAGTTCAGTGGAAAGATACAACTTCATCAGATGCCACTTGGGAACCAACTTCCATTCTACAATAATTTCCTAATCTCAATCCTTGAGGACATGGTTTTTTTTAAGGGGGAGGACATGTTAGGGACCTAACCTCTCATGTAGGTATAATAATATATTTCCATGTAATAAAGGTCAATATTAATAAGGCCTAGTAATAAGGAAGAATAAGTCAAATGTAAAAAGACCTAATAGAAGCTTTCTCTTCTAGAAGGATCTTCCTCTAGATTGTTCTTTTGGATAGACATGTTTAGTACAAATAGGAGTAGAGGGTATGAGAAGTTTTGTCTTGGATATTATTGTAATAGAGATCTTCTTTGCTAGAGGTTGCCCCCTCGAAGAGGCAAGTGAACATTTCTCTCAATAATCAAAGTTCTCTTTCTGCTGTTATTCCAGTATTGTTCTAGTATTATTGTGGTATAGTTCTAGTTATATAATTGTTTATCTGCCATTTCTAGCTAATTATTTCTGTTCTGCATACTATATTATATTTGGAATATTACATTCTAAATAACTTCAAATCAATTTACTGTAAATCAATGATATATCTTGCAAATTACTTTGATAGTTACAATGACCGATGCATAACTATTTTAAATGCATAGGTGCGGAAGTGCAACATTACACAAGGAATACATGTGTCGATTTTCCACACAAGGCTTAAAAATAGACAATCTTAAGTAGACCAAGTAGATCTACATGAACTGCACAACTACCAAAGCATCCAAGTATGACAATGACAGGCGATAAGAAATATGAAATCTTCATACAAGCATTGGAAGAATGGATTCACCACATGAAGATTCAAAATAGTCCAACCAATCGCTTTGCAAAGTACATTCCCGCACAAAACATCTCCATATCGCACAAACAAAAGAACCTGCACAATCTAAATAAAACAATAGGAAAAAAGACATCACAACACAATTTTTTTGAAAAATAAATAAATTAGAGAACTTACATTGATTCAAGACCAACTGCATTTACTTTGCACTTTCCCTAAATCACTTCCCTTTCCTTCTAAATATGAGAAAACTGAATGCCCCAAAAGTGACTCAACCTTCCTCCATATTACTTATCTTATCACAACAAAGTGCATAACTATTGCAAATGCAAACTCGTGGAAGCATAGTAGCTTGTGATCATGTCTTTCCTCTACGCAATGATCCAAATTGAAACAAGTCTTTAATATTCCCACCAAGCACCTGTACCAATGTGAAAACACAGAACCAACAACTATGCACACTCAAAAATCATGTCAGCAACAAAATCCTCTACAGAACCACCAAGATATTGAACTAGAAGTGCCAACGTGCAAAACCACCACATTGTAATCATGTCAGAGAAGTTTTAATATTCTCTATACATGTATTGAAAACAGACCAAATGTCCACTATCCTAGGAAAAATAAAACTTTGCAAAGCACAAAATACAAAACTATGCGGGATGCAGACAAATAATCAAGGAAAAAATATCTGCACATGAGCAACATCGTATTATAGATCACAATATTGAACATCTGCTAGACATGAATCATGTTTTTAGATTGGATGAAAATTTTCACATACTCTTGCAAATTTTTTGTTTCATGCATTTCCCGTTTCCCTTCCATTTCCATTACTCTAACATTGAATTGCAGAATGGATCAATATATCATCTCTTTATTTTCCCCAACAACAAAGATATATAGGCACTTCAATGATATTAATAAATAAACCAGAGACCTGACATTGCTTCAAGACCAAGTGCATTTAATTTGCATCGATTCTAAATCACTGTTATTTCCTTCTAAATACGAGAAAAATCAATGCCCCAAAGGTGATTGTTCCTTCCTCCAAACTACCTAAATTGTCACAAAAAGTGTAGAACTATTACAAATGCGGAGACACAGAAGCATAAAAACTTCCGAGAATGTCTTTCCTCTACAAAACGATTGAAAATAGAAAAATTATTTTCTATTCCAACCATGTACCTTCCCCCAATTCCAAGACACACAAACAATATGTATGCACACTCCAAAAACATGGGCATAACAACTGCATGATGACAACTGACATAAATTCTCTACAAAATAATTTAAAATACACAAGTGCTACCTGCATTAGCCACATGCCTCTACAAAGTACACATCCTCACAATAAAAAATTGAACCCGCTGCAGAAATAACTCCATAGAAAAATCCTTCTCGTAACTTGAGAAACCACATTCCTTGCCAAAACACATACTTCAAAACTATTTCAAATTCCAACACTTGGAAGCACCACAATGCAAGGATTCCTAACAATCAATATCATTTTTCCACACAACAATTGAAAATAGAACAAATGTTCACTGTACCAAGAAAAAATGTGCACAAAACTATTGCACAATCCATGCCAACATGGAAAACTCCATGGTCTATAACTATTGCAAGTGCCAACGTGAAAAATAACTGCAATGCAAGCATGCCAGAGAATTGGTAACAATTCTCTGCACATGAATTGGACACAAACCAAATGTCTACTGTTCTAGGAAAAAAAATGGTACAAAGGATGAAAGACATAGCTATGTGAGATGCCGAAAAATCATCCAAGAAAAATGTTCTGCATATAAGAAACAACACATTGAACATTTCAATGTCGAAAATATGTAAAATATTTGTTTTATGCAATCCAAGTCTCCCTCCCATTTTTGTTACTCTTCCATTGAATTGTGAAATGAATAAGTATATCATTTATTTCTTTGTCTCAACAATAAAGATATACACACATTGCAATCATATCAAAATGAACTAGGACCCTATTTCTTGCAACAATTGCATCAAGACATATCTTTAAAAAAATGCATCTATCAAAACCTCCAAATGTAAATTAAAATGCAAAAGACATAACAACACCAAGTTCACCCACATGTTCATCACAAAAGTATTGCAAGTGTCGATGTGAAAAAGCACCACAATGCAAAGATGCGACATAATTGATATCAATTATCTACATATGAATTGAAAATGGACCGAATGTTCACCGCGTAAGGAAAAAACCTATACAAAGCACAAAAAAACAACTATCCGTGATGCAGACAAACCATCAAAGAAAACATCTTCTCCAATAGGAAGCAATGCATTGCACATCGTAATATCTTTTGAAAAACAAAACTATCTGCATCTTCAAATGCAAATGAAATTCAAAGAGAACTATCAACACACACAATTTTGCATATGATGAACTGCAAGGGAATTAAACAAAACAACACAACTAACTACAATAAAACACAACACCTACACTATCGATGAATCATAAACTATTAGATAAAAAAGCACACAAATTAACTGGATCTATCCAAGGAACACATGTGAATATCCATATCTACAGTCATAAATAAAAATTGATATAAATTATTTGCA
This sequence comes from Picea engelmannii, assembly GCA_009831015.1. Classification (NCBI taxonomy): domain Eukaryota; kingdom Viridiplantae; phylum Streptophyta; class Pinopsida; order Pinales; family Pinaceae; genus Picea; species Picea engelmannii. The sequence continues at coordinate 18,345 of WSFP011417220.1, forward strand.
CAGGAATTGAAAACATACTGAATGTTCACTGTCCCATGTAAAAGCTCTATATAAAGTACAGACGATACAACTAGGTGCGATGCAGACAAATTGTCAAATCAAACCCTTGTGCACATAAGGAATAATGCATTGCACATCGCAATATCTTTAGAAAAATGCAACTATCTGCATATGATGAAGAGGAATAATATTTAATAAAACACCAGAACAAACTCCAATAAAACACAACAATTGCATTATGCATGAAGCATATACCAGAAGACAACAAGCACACAAAATAAATGCATATGTCCAACAAACATAATTGAATAATCATATATACAGATGCAAAATACAAATGATTTTCTAAATAGCATGCAATGCACGAGAATTATTACTGTCTAACATAGGTTTTCACAAGCCCAACATCACAACTCCTGCAACTCACAACACACAACACTTGAAAATTGACAACACCTTCATCTTTTTGAATTCCTTTTTTTTCCTGTTAACCTTTACTTGTCTTCGACATGCACACTTTCTATAAGAAACCCTGACCTTCTTAAATCACCTCTGCAAAAAAATAAAACAATAATCAACTCTTCGAACCAACAATAGACCAGAAGTAATTGCACTATGCATGGGGTTTTTTCCCTGTACACATTTGACTGTTTTCGGCCTACATAGTCTATGCCAATAACAAAACAGAGCTAACTGCACTATGCATGCAACCAAATTGGGTCAAAGAAAGATATCATATGCACATGATTTCTTACCCCTTGGCATATATTTGTAGCAATCCAAATTCATCTCTAGTAGGTCGCCAGTTACAGTGCCTTCAACTTCTGAAAAACCTCATCTTTCTGGCTTGTAGCATTATATATCATGTTAAAATGCAAATAACTCAAAAAATACTTTGAACAATCAAACTCAATTAAAACTCCTTTCAATCCATAAAATCCCCCACATAGAATCATGTCACAAATCTATTTATATTTATTAAAATATGTCTATACATTGTATAATACTAAATACATTTGCATATTGTTTAGCCTACAACTTTCAATGTCCCCATTCAACAACTAACATAGTCTAAAGATTTGGGAACTGATATCACCTCAGAACTTTTACACTCATACATGCACCCCTTCCAACCATGTGCTACAACTGTACAATTTATTTCTTATTAAATTATCGTCACCGACCCAGCAATAAGATATTATTTTGAAGGACCAATCACAAGCCGAGAAATAAAATTGAATTGCTAGCACCAAAGTTAAACTATAGAAAAAAGTGATAAATTTTTGGTCAACACAAAAACAAATTTGTGGTCAACACAAAATTGATTTCTATAGTCCCATGCCTTCGACAAGGACTAATAAGACCCAATAACCATTGAAATGAAGAGACTAGGGTGAAGGAAGCGATAGTCACTAGTGGCGTAACATAAAAGACAAAAATGAAGAGACTTTGTTGCACCGATTTTCATCCCTTGGTAAGGGGATTTGTTGTAGGGGCTAGTTAGCTTTGTTGACTGGACCCACTAGTTGACTAGCCAAGTTGATTGTAGTAGTCAGTTAGGAAATTTGGTCGAATAGACAATTAGAGTCGACTGACCAAACAATTAAGAAATGTAACTGACTGATAACTGTACATCATACATATATATGTGTGTGTGGTTATGTAATGGAAAGACAGACTATTTTGGCTATATAATAAAATGCATTGATGGTTCTTTCACTACTTGTGTATGTCTACTTGAATACCTATGTGTCTCTATATATGATGTTGTAACATTTATTTCTTTGTGTAAGGATCTACCTATAGATTCTCGTACTTTCCCTTAGATTACAATAGGATTTGAATATTGTCTTTAATTTTTCTCTCTTGAACTATAAGAACTATCTAACAATCTTAACTGTTTACTAATGTTGGACACTAAGGAACTAAATCTAAATTGTTTATTTAATTTTCTTATAAAATATTTAATATCTACAAAAAGTGGAAATATAAATGTTTATTCACATAAGTATTTTGAGAACTTGTTATTTTTCAATGAAAATTTATACTAAAAACTTTTAAATATTTAAATAATAAATTCATAATAATTGATTATGATGATGATGATGATGATGATTAATGTCTGATGAGACTGAAATTGGTATATTGAACCTTAAGAAAGGTAAGAGATTAAACTTATATTTCTTTAGAATCAATTTTTGTGATTGAAAAACATTAATAGAAGCATTCCAAGATCAACATATTTTTGATGACTTAGGAGGTTGGGGAGGTTGTTATTGTGACAAATACTTTGAAATTGTGATATAATTTGGGTATATGAAAGGCCCTCTAGGAGAAAGTGATTTTCATATTCAACCCTCTTAGTGTCACAAAGATGACAGATTATTTCATCCCATGGTGTTTTGGGAATTGTCCAATGCCATGTTTCACTATTCAACTTGTGGGGATTGGTTCATATATTAACAATGTTGATTTTATTCTTTGTGCTAGTAAAACCCGAGAGATGATTTTGATCTTCTAGATTATGGTTGATCACCTCCTTGTAGTATCTTAATTTATTTTCATCCTCTAATTCTTTATCACACCAGATATTCTCCTTAAATTTATATGTAATAACATTTTTAAATATTATCATTATTCTACATAATTACATCTTCCTGTATTCCCTAATGATTTATCCAAGACTTGGCATCATTATGCCATCCTCGCTTGAGATGGTGGTGGTTTTGGCTAGAGTTTGAAGTAATTTTGGGGAGCCTCTTTTCATCCATGTTGTTTATCTCATTCTTGTACATTAATTACCTAATCATGGTTGTTATCTCAATGGGGGAAATGCTTGCTTCTATAAGGAGGATAGGCTAGGGTGTATTGCCTTTAATTTTGAGATTATAAGTTATAAAATTCTTTTGGATTTTCTCTATCTTTCTCCAGGTTTCTCTAGAGATATTGCATACCCAAAATTAGCATTCATATAAGATAACAAGAGTGTTGAGAGTATCAAATAGGAGTTTTTTCTTATCCCGCAACCAAAGGTCCGCTAATTTACACTTATTTTCAAGCCCATAATAAGCTTTCCACCCTCCATTTATCCTTTTCTCAACACTATAGTTCCAATTGAGCTTGTGATGAATATCAATTCCAAAATATTTGTATAAAGACACTTCCTCCAAGCTATTGTTGTCATATACAAAAGTATCGTAGGTGATATTTTTGGAGTTAATTATCATATCCTTTGTTTTTTCATTGTTCATAGTCATACCCATATTAGAGAAGAAGTCCTTGAGAATTTTCTTACCAAGATCACGGGGATTCCTCGCCATAAGAACAATATCATTGGAATAAGAAGAAGGATGATGACTTAGACTAGTAAGAGTAAAGTCAATACAACCAACATCTTCCAAACAATATTATAACTTATCAATGTATAAGCCAAAGAGGGTAGGGGATAGGGAACACATTTTCTTGACCCTATATTATAGTTAATTTATTCCAACCAACCCTTAGTGTTCCTAAACTTGGAAATAACACTCTCATATAACCTTACTATAACAACTCTCAACTCAGAAGGAACTTTTATCTCTTCTAACCTATTCCAAAAGTTAGTCCCAGGCATCATGTCAAAAGATTTTCTAAAATCAACGAAAAAACAAAGGAGTTTGGTTTTATTATTGCAACACTCCTCTATAATTATCCTAAGCATAATAAGATGGTCCACAATTGAATGGTAGCCTCTAAAGTCGGCTTGGCCTTTATCTCTTTTTCTGTGGCTTTCAATCCATATGTTGATCTTCATTTACAAAATACTTTTGTGAAGATTTATAACATGGGGCTAATCATAATGGTCCTATAATTAGATGGATTTATTTTATCCCCACTTTTAAAGATAGGAATAACGAGGCTTTGAGTCCAAGTTTTAGGGAGTCTTACTTGAATGCTAAATTAAAGATCTTGTGTATGCAAGGGATGGGGATAGGTCCTCCAATTTTTAAGAGTTAGGCTTGGTAGCCTTCAATGTCCTTAGATTTCCCTTTTGTGATTTGCTTAACCCCAAAATTTATGTCTTCTATATAAAAAAAATCATCCTCTATAGAAACGTTTGGAATGTTTTCCACGATAATATGGGATTTGTAGATATTTTTGAGGTAGGAGTTCCACTCCTCTAGGAGGATCATATTATTCTCTTTAGTTTTACAAGTCAGGATTTGCCTCCAAAATCTCTTAGGATCTAGCTTAGATAGGTGCAAAAGATTCTCTTTCTTTCAAGTTATGTAGTTCCTTTTTTCCCTTTTGATTATGGCTTTGTGTCTATTTATCTTATTATATTTTAAGGATTCATTAGAGGCATCCCTAATGGATTTTCTAGAAATTTTACACTCATTGTCATACCAAGGGTTGGGTGTTCTATTTTCTTTTTAAATAACACCTTGATAGAGAATTTGTTAATTGAAATAGAGAGGGTTGTCATAAAATTATGATAGAGGTATTCAATAGGTTCTTGTACGCCATTAGCTTTAATTCACTATTTAAGTGCTTTAAGAAACGATAAACTTTATTTTTGTCAAAAGGAAAGTGCCTTTGGTTACTAGAGTTTTCTTCAATAGAGGTTTTGTGCATGAAAAAGTTCAAAGTTAGAGCTAAAATTCTATGATTGGAGTTAGGCTTATTGTTGTTTAAAATGTCAAAATTTATTATTTGGTTGTATACATTAATATTTAATATCACATAATCCATGACACTACCACAACACTATTTCCCAACCCATGGATACAAATCATCCAATTAGAATTTGGTCACTTCATTAGACTATTGCAAATTATTAGATCTTGAGAACTATAGACTTAATTAGCTTAGTACCAAATAAATTCTCGATCAAGTCTTCAAAATTTCTTTTATACCTGTTAGCGAAAATAGAATAGGATCTTCATCTAACCATAGAAAATTAGAGTTGAAATCATTGCTAGAAAAAAATAATAGATTGATTAGTTTCAATTGTAACACTAAAGCCTCCTAACAAAAAATACAACCTTTATTTCTCATGTAGTAAATATTTTATACTAAATTTTTGTACAAAGAATTCTTACATACAAATATTACATAACGAATTATAATGCATACCTTGCTTAAAAAGCAAGTCTGATAATTAAAATCCCTTGAGCACCGAACTTGAAGGTCTCTCTAATTCCTTAAAAATAAT
>WSFP011417221.1:0-23538 GCA_009831015.1 Picea engelmannii
ATTATTTTTAAGGAATTAGAGAGACCTTCAAGTTCGGTGCTCAAGGGATTTTAATTATCAGACTTGCTTTTTAAGCAAGGTATGCATTATAATTCGTTATGTAATATTTGTATGTAAGAATTCTTTGTACAAAAATTTAGTATAAAATATTTACTACATGAGAAATAAAGGTTGTATTTTTTGTTAGGAGGCTTTAGTGTTACAATTGAAACTAATCAATCTATTATTTTTTTCTAGCAATGATTTCAACTCTAATTTTCTATGGTTAGATGAAGATCCTATTCTATTTTCGCTAACAGGTATAAAAGAAATTTTGAAGACTTGATCGAGAATTTATTTGGTACTAAGCTAATTAAGTCTATAGTTCTCAAGATCTAATAATTTGCAATAGTCTAATGAAGTGACCAAATTCTAATTGGATGATTTGTATCCATGGGTTGGGAAATAGTGTTGTGGTAGTGTCATGGATTATGTGATATTAAATATTAATGTATACAACCAAATAATAAATTTTGACATTTTAAACAACAATAAGCCTAACTCCAATCATAGAATTTTAGCTCTAACTTTGAACTTTTTCATGCACAAAACCTCTATTGAAGAAAACTCTAGTAACCAAAGGCACTTTCCTTTTGACAAAAATAAAGTTTATCGTTTCTTAAAGCACTTAAATAGTGAATTAAAGCTAATGGCGTACAAGAACCTATTGAATACCTCTATCATAATTTTATGACAACCCTCTCTATTTCAATTAACAAATTCTCTATCAAGGTGTTATTTAAAAAGAAAATAGAACACCCAACCCTTGGTATGACAATGAGTGTAAAATTTCTAGAAAATCCATTAGGGATGCCTCTAATGAATCCTTAAAATATAATAAGATAAATAGACACAAAGCCATAATCAAAAGGGAAAAAAGGAACTACATAACTTGAAAGAAAGAGAATCTTTTGCACCTATCTAAGCTAGATCCTAAGAGATTTTGGAGGCAAATCCTGACTTGTAAAACTAAAGAGAATAATATGATCCTCCTAGAGGAGTGGAACTCCTACCTCAAAAATATCTACAAATCCCATATTATCGTGGAAAACATTCCAAACGTTTCTATAGAGGATGATTTTTTTTATATAGAAGACATAAATTTTGGGGTTAAGCAAATCACAAAAGGGAAATCTAAGGACATTGAAGGCTACCAAGCCTAACTCTTAAAAATTGGAGGACCTATCCCCATCCCTTGCATACACAAGATCTTTAATTTAGCATTCAAGTAAGACTCCCTAAAACTTGGACTCAAAGCCTCGTTATTCCTATCTTTAAAAGTGGGGATAAAATAAATCCATCTAATTATAGGACCATTATGATTAGCCCCATGTTATAAATCTTCACAAAAGTATTTTGTAAATGAAGATCAACATATGGATTGAAAGCCACAGAAAAAGAGATAAAGGCCAAGCCGACTTTAGAGGCTACCATTCAATTGTGGACCATCTTATTATGCTTAGGATAATTATAGAGGAGTGTTGCAATAATAAAACCAAACTCCTTTGTTTTTTCGTTGATTTTAGAAAATCTTTTGACATGATGCCTGGGACTAACTTTTGGAATAGGTTAGAAGAGATAAAAGTTCCTTCTGAGTTGAGAGTTGTTATAGTAAGGTTATATGAGAGTGTTATTTCCAAGTTTAGGAACACTAAGGGTTGGTTGGAATAAATTAACTATAATATAGGGTCAAGAAAATGTGTTCCCTATCCCCTACCCTCTTTGGCTTATACATTGATAAGTTATAATATTGTTTGGAAGATGTTGGTTGTATTGACTTTACTCTTACTAGTCTAAGTCATCATCCTTCTTCTTATTCCAATGATATTGTTCTTATGGCGAGGAATCCCCGTGATCTTGGTAAGAAAATTCTCAAGGACTTCTTCTCTAATATGGGTATGACTATGAACAATGAAAAAACAAAGGATATGATAATTAACTCCAAAAATATCACCTACGATACTTTTGTATATGACAACAATAGCTTGGAGGAAGTGTCTTTATACAAATATTTTGGAATTGATATTCATCACAAGCTCAATTGGAACTATAGTGTTGAGAAAAGGATAAATGGAGGGTGGAAAGCTTATTATGGGCTTGAAAATAAGTGTAAATTAGCGGACCTTTGGTTGCGGGATAAGAAAAAACTCCTATTTGATACTCTCAACACTCTTGTTATCTTATATGAATGCTAATTTTGGGTATGCAATATCTCTAGAGAAACCTGGAGAAAGATAGAGAAAATCCAAAAGAATTTTATAACTTATAATCTCAAAATTAAAGGCAATACACCCTAGCCTATCCTCCTTATAGAAGCAAGCATTTCCCCCATTGAGATAACAACCATGATTAGGTAATTAATGTACAAGAATGAGATAAACAACATGGATGAAAAGAGGCTCCCCAAAATTACTTCAAACTCTAGCCAAAACCACCACCATCTCAAGCGAGGATGGCATAATGATGCCAAGTCTTGGATAAATCATTAGGGAATACAGGAAGATGTAATTATGTAGAATAATGATAATATTTAAAAATGTTATTACATATAAATTTAAGGAGAATATCTGGTGTGATAAAGAATTAGAGGATGAAAATAAATTAAGATACTACAAGGAGGTGATCAACCATAATCTAGAAGATCAAAATCATCTCTCGGGTTTTACTAGCACAAAGAATAAAATCAACATTGTTAATATATGAACCAATCCCCACAAGTTGAATAGTGAAACATGGCATTGGACAATTCCCAAAACACCATGGGATGAAATAATCTGTCATCTTTGTGACACTAAGAGGGTTGAATATGAAAATCACTTTCTCCTAGAGGGCCTTTCATATACCCAAATTATATCACAATTTCAAAGTATTTGTCACAATAACAACCTCCCCAACCTCCTAAGTCATCAAAAATATGTTGATCTTGGAATGCTTCTATTAATGTTTTTCAATCACAAAAATTGATTCTAAAGAAATATAAGTTTAATCTCTTACCTTTCTTAAGGTTCAATATACCAATTTCAGTCTCATCAGACATTAATCATCATCATCATCATCATCATAATCAATTATTATGAATTTATTATTTAAATATTTAAAAGTTTTTAGTATAAATTTTCATTGAAAAATAACAAGTTCTCAAAATACTTATGTGAATAAACATTTATATTTCCACTTTTTGTAGATATTAAATATTTTATAAGAAAATTAAATAAACAATTTAGATTTAGTTCCTTAGTGTCCAACATTAGTAAACAGTTAAGATTGTTAGATAGTTCTTATAGTTCAAGAGAGAAAAATTAAAGACAATATTCAAATCCTATTGTAATCTAAGGGAAAGTACGAGAATCTATAGGTAGATCCTTACACAAAGAAATAAATGTTACAACATCATATATAGAGACACATAGGTATTCAAGTAGACATACACAAGTAGTGAAAGAACCATCAATGCATTTTATTATATAGCCAAAATAGTCTGTCTTTCCATTACATAACCACACACACATATATATGTATGATGTACAGTTATCAGTCAGTTACATTTCTTAATTGTTTGGTCAGTCGACTCTAATTGTCTATTCGACCAAATTTCCTAACTGACTACTACAATCAACTTGGCTAGTCAACTAGTGGGTCCAGTCAACAAAGCTAACTAGCCCCTACAACAAATCCCCTTACCAAGGGATGAAAATCGGTGCAACAAAGTCTCTTCATTTTTGTCTTTTATGTTACGCCACTAGTGACTATCGCTTCCTTCACCCTAGTCTCTTCATTTCAATGGTTATTGGGTCTTATTAGTCCTTGTCGAAGGCATGGGACTATAGAAATCAATTTTGTGTTGACCACAAATTTGTTTTTGTGTTGACCAAAAATTTATCACTTTTTTCTATAGTTTAACTTTGGTGCTAGCAATTCAATTTTATTTCTCGGCTTGTGATTGGTCCTTCAAAATAATATCTTATTGCTGGGTCGGTGACGATAATTTAATAAGAAATAAATTGTACAGTTGTAGCACATGGTTGGAAGGGGTGCATGTATGAGTGTAAAAGTTCTGAGGTGATATCAGTTCCCAAATCTTTAGACTATGTTAGTTGTTGAATGGGGACATTGAAAGTTGTAGGCTAAACAATATGCAAATGTATTTAGTATTATACAATGTATAGACATATTTTAATAAATATAAATAGATTTGTGACATGATTCTATGTGGGGGATTTTATGGATTGAAAGGAGTTTTAATTGAGTTTGATTGTTCAAAGTATTTTTTGAGTTATTTGCATTTTAACATGATATATAATGCTACAAGCCAGAAAGATGAGGTTTTTCAGAAGTTGAAGGCACTGTAACTGGCGACCTACTAGAGATGAATTTGGATTGCTACAAATATATGCCAAGGGGTAAGAAATCATGTGCATATGATATCTTTCTTTGACCCAATTTGGTTGCATGCATAGTGCAGTTAGCTCTGTTTTGTTATTGGCATAGACTATGTAGGCCGAAAACAGTCAAATGTGTACAGGGAAAAAACCCCATGCATAGTGCAATTACTTCTGGTCTATTGTTGGTTCGAAGAGTTGATTATTGTTTTATTTTTTTGCAGAGGTGATTTAAGAAGGTCAGGGTTTCTTATAGAAAGTGTGCATGTCGAAGACAAGTAAAGGTTAACAGGAAAAAAAAGGAATTCAAAAAGATGAAGGTGTTGTCAATTTTCAAGTGTTGTGTGTTGTGAGTTGCAGGAGTTGTGATGTTGGGCTTGTGAAAACCTATGTTAGACAGTAATAATTCTCGTGCATTGCATGCTATTTAGAAAATCATTTGTATTTTGCATCTGTATATATGATTATTCAATTATGTTTGTTGGACATATGCATTTATTTTGTGTGCTTGTTGTCTTCTGGTATATGCTTCATGCATAATGCAATTGTTGTGTTTTATTGGAGTTTGTTCTGGTGTTTTATTAAATATTATTCCTCTTCATCATATGCAGATAGTTGCATTTTTCTAAAGATATTGCGATGTGCAATGCATTATTCCTTATGTGCACAAGGGTTTGATTTGACAATTTGTCTGCATCGCACCTAGTTGTATCGTCTGTACTTTATATAGAGCTTTTACATGGGACAGTGAACATTCAGTATGTTTTCAATTCCTGTGCAAATAATTTATATCAATTTTTATTTATGACTGTAGATATGGATATTCACATGTGTTCCTTGGATAGATCCAGTTAATTTGTGTGCTTTTTTATCTAATAGTTTATGATTCATCGATAGTGTAGGTGTTGTGTTTTATTGTAGTTAGTTGTGTTGTTTTGTTTAATTCCCTTGCAGTTCATCATATGCAAAATTGTGTGTGTTGATAGTTCTCTTTGAATTTCATTTGCATTTGAAGATGCAGATAGTTTTGTTTTTCAAAAGATATTACGATGTGCAATGCATTGCTTCCTATTGGAGAAGATGTTTTCTTTGATGGTTTGTCTGCATCACGGATAGTTGTTTTTTTGTGCTTTGTATAGGTTTTTTCCTTACGCGGTGAACATTCGGTCCATTTTCAATTCATATGTAGATAATTGATATCAATTATGTCGCATCTTTGCATTGTGGTGCTTTTTCACATCGACACTTGCAATACTTTTGTGATGAACATGTGGGTGAACTTGGTGTTGTTATGTCTTTTGCATTTTAATTTACATTTGGAGGTTTTGATAGATGCATTTTTTTAAAGATATGTCTTGATGCAATTGTTGCAAGAAATAGGGTCCTAGTTCATTTTGATATGATTGCAATGTGTGTATATCTTTATTGTTGAGACAAAGAAATAAATGATATACTTATTCATTTCACAATTCAATGGAAGAGTAACAAAAATGGGAGGGAGACTTGGATTGCATAAAACAAATATTTTACATATTTTCGACATTGAAATGTTCAATGTGTTGTTTCTTATATGCAGAACATTTTTCTTGGATGATTTTTCGGCATCTCACATAGCTATGTCTTTCATCCTTTGTACCATTTTTTTTCCTAGAACAGTAGACATTTGGTTTGTGTCCAATTCATGTGCAGAGAATTGTTACCAATTCTCTGGCATGCTTGCATTGCAGTTATTTTTCACGTTGGCACTTGCAATAGTTATAGACCATGGAGTTTTCCATGTTGGCATGGATTGTGCAATAGTTTTGTGCACATTTTTTCTTGGTACAGTGAACATTTGTTCTATTTTCAATTGTTGTGTGGAAAAATGATATTGATTGTTAGGAATCCTTGCATTGTGGTGCTTCCAAGTGTTGGAATTTGAAATAGTTTTGAAGTATGTGTTTTGGCAAGGAATGTGGTTTCTCAAGTTACGAGAAGGATTTTTCTATGGAGTTATTTCTGCAGCGGGTTCAATTTTTTATTGTGAGGATGTGTACTTTGTAGAGGCATGTGGCTAATGCAGGTAGCACTTGTGTATTTTAAATTATTTTGTAGAGAATTTATGTCAGTTGTCATCATGCAGTTGTTATGCCCATGTTTTTGGAGTGTGCATACATATTGTTTGTGTGTCTTGGAATTGGGGGAAGGTACATGGTTGGAATAGAAAATAATTTTTCTATTTTCAATCGTTTTGTAGAGGAAAGACATTCTCGGAAGTTTTTATGCTTCTGTGTCTCCGCATTTGTAATAGTTCTACACTTTTTGTGACAATTTAGGTAGTTTGGAGGAAGGAACAATCACCTTTGGGGCATTGATTTTTCTCGTATTTAGAAGGAAATAACAGTGATTTAGAATCGATGCAAATTAAATGCACTTGGTCTTGAAGCAATGTCAGGTCTCTGGTTTATTTATTAATATCATTGAAGTGCCTATATATCTTTGTTGTTGGGGAAAATAAAGAGATGATATATTGATCCATTCTGCAATTCAATGTTAGAGTAATGGAAATGGAAGGGAAACGGGAAATGCATGAAACAAAAAATTTGCAAGAGTATGTGAAAATTTTCATCCAATCTAAAAACATGATTCATGTCTAGCAGATGTTCAATATTGTGATCTATAATACGATGTTGCTCATGTGCAGATATTTTTTCCTTGATTATTTGTCTGCATCCCGCATAGTTTTGTATTTTGTGCTTTGCAAAGTTTTATTTTTCCTAGGATAGTGGACATTTGGTCTGTTTTCAATACATGTATAGAGAATATTAAAACTTCTCTGACATGATTACAATGTGGTGGTTTTGCACGTTGGCACTTCTAGTTCAATATCTTGGTGGTTCTGTAGAGGATTTTGTTGCTGACATGATTTTTGAGTGTGCATAGTTGTTGGTTCTGTGTTTTCACATTGGTACAGGTGCTTGGTGGGAATATTAAAGACTTGTTTCAATTTGGATCATTGCGTAGAGGAAAGACATGATCACAAGCTACTATGCTTCCACGAGTTTGCATTTGCAATAGTTATGCACTTTGTTGTGATAAGATAAGTAATATGGAGGAAGGTTGAGTCACTTTTGGGGCATTCAGTTTTCTCATATTTAGAAGGAAAGGGAAGTGATTTAGGGAAAGTGCAAAGTAAATGCAGTTGGTCTTGAATCAATGTAAGTTCTCTAATTTATTTATTTTTCAAAAAAATTGTGTTGTGATGTCTTTTTTCCTATTGTTTTATTTAGATTGTGCAGGTTCTTTTGTTTGTGCGATATGGAGATGTTTTGTGCGGGAATGTACTTTGCAAAGCGATTGGTTGGACTATTTTGAATCTTCATGTGGTGAATCCATTCTTCCAATGCTTGTATGAAGATTTCATATTTCTTATCGCCTGTCATTGTCATACTTGGATGCTTTGGTAGTTGTGCAGTTCATGTAGATCTACTTGGTCTACTTAAGATTGTCTATTTTTAAGCCTTGTGTGGAAAATCGACACATGTATTCCTTGTGTAATGTTGCACTTCCGCACCTATGCATTTAAAATAGTTATGCATCGGTCATTGTAACTATCAAAGTAATTTGCAAGATATATCATTGATTTACAGTAAATTGATTTGAAGTTATTTAGAATGTAATATTCCAAATATAATATAGTATGCAGAACAGAAATAATTAGCTAGAAATGGCAGATAAACAATTATATAACTAGAACTATACCACAATAATACTAGAACAATACTGGAATAACAGCAGAAAGAGAACTTTGATTATTGAGAGAAATGTTCACTTGCCTCTTCGAGGGGGCAACCTCTAGCAAAGAAGATCTCTATTACAATAATATCCAAGACAAAACTTCTCATACCCTCTACTCCTATTTGTACTAAACATGTCTATCCAAAAGAACAATCTAGAGGAAGATCCTTCTAGAAGAGAAAGCTTCTATTAGGTCTTTTTACATTTGACTTATTCTTCCTTATTACTAGGCCTTATTAATATTGACCTTTATTACATGGAAATATATTATTATACCTACATGAGAGGTTAGGTCCCTAACATGTCCTCCCCCTTAAAAAAAACCATGTCCTCAAGGATTGAGATTAGGAAATTATTGTAGAATGGAAGTTGGTTCCCAAGTGGCATCTGATGAAGTTGTATCTTTCCACTGAACTAACACTTCCTTGATGGTGTGATGATGAAAATGACGTTCACGTTGATCCAAAACTGCTTGTGGTTGTAGCCAAATGGATCCTTCTTCATCCGACTCCGGAAGGTTGTTTTGAGTTTGACACTTAGTTCCAATCACCTTCTTTAAGCAGGAAACATGAAAAATAGGATAGAGCTTAGAATGAATGGGAAAAGCTAACTGATATGCCACTTTTCCCACATGCTTGAGAATGGTATAAGGACCATAAAATTTGGGCACCAGTTTCTGATAATGGTCAACCTTGAGGGAACTTTTCTTATAAGGTTGTGGTTGAAGAAATACATGATCTCCTTCTACAAATTGACGTTCAGAGCGACCTTGATTTGATTGTTGCTTCATGTGATTTTGGGCCATGAACAAATTTTCTGTGAGGCTACAGAGAATAACCTCTCGAACTTTAAGAATTTGGTCAACTGCCTGGAACTTCAAGACACCTAGAAAGTATGAGAGAACTGAAGGTGTCTTTTTTCCATATACCGCTTCAAAAGGAGTCATGCAGGTAGTTGTATGGTAAGAAGTGTTGTACCACCATTTAGCTAGTGGTAACCATTGAGCCCACTGTTTTTTCCTTTTCGATGAAAAACACCTCAAATATGTTTCCAAACACTTGTTGACATCTTCAGTTTGACCATCATTCTGGGGATGATAAGTTGTGCTAAGATGCAATTGGGTTCCTTGTAGCTTGAATGGTTCTTGCCAAAAATTATTGGTGAAATTTAGGTCACGATAAAAAACAATAGAATGAGGCATGCCATGAAGCTTGAAGACCTGATCCATGAAAAGTTGAGCCACAATGGAGGTTGTAAATGGGTTTTGAAGAGAACATAAATGAGCATACTTGGAAAGATGACCAACTACCACCATGATGACTGGTTTATTTATCGATTTAGGTAAGACTACAATAAAATCCATAGAGATATCCCTCCAAATAGCAGGTGGAATCGAAAGCGGTTGTAGTGTTCTAGGAGATTTGACTATTTCTCCCTTGTTGCGTTGAAAAACATCACATTCTACCACAAAATTACGAACGCTCTATTTCATACCATCCCATAAAAAAGAACGATTGACCCGGTCATAGGTTTTGGTAAACCTTGAGTGCCCAGTGGTGGGTGTAGCATGAAGCTCAGAAAGTACCATGGATTTAAGTTTTGATTGTTTACTTAAATACAACGACTGGTGTATTGAAGATCATCATTGTGCCAAGAGTACCCTGGGGAAAATGGAGAATTGACCTGCAATTGTTGTATTAGATGCGAAATTTTGGGATTGTGTAGCCATTCCTAGCGAACATCTTGGAGCCAATCTAGTACAATGAAGGAGAGAGAAAAAAGGGACCTTTAATCTTCATATTTTCTGGAAAGTGCATCAACAACCACATTGTATTTTCCTTTCCTATAAATGATTTCATAATCATATCCAAAGAGCTTAGTCACCCATTTTTGTTTCTCTGGGGAGGAAAGGAGTTGTTCCAGAAAATACTTGAGGCTTTGATGATCTGTATTAATTTGGAAGTGTTTCCCCAATAGATAAGGGCACCAAATATCCATGGCATACAGAATAGACAACATTTCCTTTTCATAGATTTATTTGCCCAAATTTCACTCTAACAGTTGTTTACTGGTAAAGGCCAAAGGCCGACCCTCTTGCATAAGGACTGCTCCAATTCCTTTTCCAGAAGCATCACATTCCATGACAAAGGTATTTGTGAAATAAGGGCCAAGACTAGAGTGGTGCACATGGCCATCTTCAAGGTTTGAAAAGCCTGAGAAACTATGGGAGTCCAAGTGAAAGAATTATTTTTAAGGAGAGAAGTGAGAAGTGCCACAATCTTTCCATAATTCTTAACAAACTTACGATAATAACCTGTTAAACCCAGAAATCTATGCAATATTTTGAGAGTCTTTGGGTGATGCCAATATTACATAGCTGAACAATCTTTTTAGGATCCACCCTGACACTACCCTTGCCAACAAGATGACCCAAGTACTCAACTTTTGAGGTGTCAAAAGAATATTTATATTGTTTGAGGAAAGTTTGGTGTTGAGAGAGTAGATGGAGAACTCGATCCACGTGAGAAATATGGGATGTCTAGGTTTTACTATATATGAGGATCTCATCAAAGAAAACTAATACAAAATGATGGAGAAAAGTACGGAATACATGATTCATGAGGCTTTGGAAATTCGAGAGAGCATTACACAAGCCAAAGGACATGACCAAAAACTCATAGTGGTCCTCATGATTTATAAATGTAGTACTAGGAATGTCGGCCTCATTCATACTTATCCAGTGGTAGCTAGAATGAAGATCAAGTTTAGTAAAGAATTAAGAGCCACTCAATTCATCCAAGAGGTCATCAATGACAAGAATGGGAAATTTTTCTTTCATGGTGAATTTTTTGAGGGTGTAGAAGTTAAGACACATGCGCCAAGAACCTTCTTATTAAGGACCATGACCACAGGAGAATATTAGGGGCTCGTACTAGGGCGGATAACACATGTGTTGAGAAATTCTTGAACAATTTTCTCGATTTCATTTTTTTGAGAAAAGGGATAACGATAGGGACAAATATGGGAGGAAGGTTGCGAGAACAAGGGGAATGGAATGATTATGAACACCATGGGAAGGAGGGAGTCCCTGGGGAGTGGAAAAAACCACTTGATGTTTAGAGAGGATGGAATGGAGGTCATGCAGCATAGAGGGTGGCGTAGTGGCTTGAATGACATGGAGTTGTGAAATAATGCCAGAATGACCTTTTTTGAGCATCTTTTCCATGTGATGGGAACTGATGATCTCCTGGGAACCAACGATGATGCCTTGGAACTTATATTTTTGTCCCTCCTGGTCGAATTGCATGGTTAATTCCTTAAAATCCATGAGAATGAGATCCAAATTCCTTAGCCATTATGCACCCAACACAATGTCACAACCACCCATGTCGATAGAAAACATATGATATTTCATGTGGTACTGACCAATTTAGAGACGCACATTTTCACAACGCCCTCCAAATTTCATGGACCCACCATTGGCAATCATGATTTGAAAATTATTAATGACACAGATATAGCAATTAGTTTCTTGGGAAATGTTTCGATGAATAAAATTATAAGTGCTTCCACTATCAACAAGAATGATGACCTTCCTATCCTTAATGTAACCAATTAGCTTGAGGGTTTGTGGAGTAGAGAAGCCAATGAGAGCATTTAGGTAAATGGTCGGTTCTACTTCAAGAGGGTTTAAGGGAGGGGTCATGTTAGTGGGTTCAGGTGACATGGCCACAAGGGGACCCTCAACATCATATTCCAAAACATCCTTCGAGATGGCCATAAAAATATTTTGTTCCTTACACTTGTGCCCAGGAAAATATTTTTCATCACAATTACAACAAAGTCCTTTGAGTTGGCATTCATCCATTTCTTCCTTGGTCGATTTTTGGATCTTAAGTGGAGTACAAGGAGGAGTGGGAGTGACTAGTTTAGTGTGAGGAATAAAGGAGGCTTTTTGGTTTTGAGAAGAGACAACCTGTTGTGCTTCCTTAGATATTTTAGTAGCTTCCACCCAACTCTGAGGCTGAGCCATAAAGACATGGGAATGAATATTATCCTTGAGGCCATTGATAAAACATTCTCGGAAAAAAGTATCAAACATGCCCTCTAGACAAAAATCCAATCGCTCAAAAGTAGGTATAAATTCTTCCATTATGCCAGATTGTTTCAACTTCGTCAAATGGACTAAATGGTTGGTGTCAGTGTCAAAGAATTCATAAATCTCTCCCACAAAGTGTTTCCAAACCACATACCCTTGGCGGGAATTTTTTCTCCATTGCCACCATTTCCAACGTTCTTGATCTAAATGGAGAACACCATACCGGAGTTTGGCCAACTCATTTGTAATGCCATACAAAGAGAAATAATGTTCCATTTGAGTTACCCATCCAGTGGGATCTGAGCCATCAAATTTGGTCACATCCACACGTGGAAGGCGTAGATCACGTTAAAAGTGATTGGGCTAAAAATTATGGGAATGAGACGAAGTTTCACTTCAGTTTGCAAAGGTGGGTCAGCTGAGGCAAGATCTGCAGGGATATGTAGCTTGGAGCAGATCATCATAGTGAAGGAGACAAACTGGGTATTGAAATATTCAAGATGGGTAGCGAGGTCTTGTTTGAGGTTTTGTTTGAGGTCCTCCATTTTGGCGTTGATGCAGGAATGCATGCTTTTATTGATGGTGGCAACATTGGAACTGATTTGTTTCACTTCTTGTTGGGTTTCTGTGAAATTAGAGTGCAAGGAATTCAAGCGAGCTTCCAAGTCTTGGCTACGAGTGTGGACCATGATGAAGATGGAACATGAAAAGGGGTGGGTGGGACCACATAGAAAATGGGTTATGGGTGAAGTGTATCACAACGAGCAGGGAAACGAGTGGAATCTAATGGGGTAAATCCCAAATAAGGGTGTTGGAAGGGGGTCGGGTCCATGAGAATAAAAAAAATTGTTGAAAAATGATAGGTATGACTTCGATAAGGGTGAAGAGAGGAATCCAACGGAATAGGTCTCAAATAATGGTGCCAAATGGATCCAGACTTCTTTTTTTTTTTTACTCCCATGGAGTTATACTTCGATCTGAAGAATACTATAGTGATTAAATCCCCAAATGCTTAACAGGAAGAAATGTGTAGTAATTTCACAACCCGAATGTAGGAGACACAATTGTGCGACAATAGATCTTGTTTGTTCTATTTTTGTTTTCGTCCCAAGGGTTAGGGTATTCAAGGGTTCTACAGAAAAGGGTTTTCCCTGTGCTATATCTCTCTGATAAACGTGTGGGATCCAACAGTAGTACTCGACCCAATATCTCAAGGCACCAACTAAGGAGGCTAGACCATGCCCTTATCCATACTACTCGACTACCCAAGTACTAGAGAGTATCTTACTGAGTGTTGTTCTTGGTGTCACTATAACAGTTAGGCGACCGATCGGTTTATCTATGGAGGGCTTCAGGAGATCTAGGTCGATCCATATACATGTGTTGTCTAATGCGCTACCACTCGAAGGTGCGCTTAAGTACCACTTGTATTTCCTACATGTACGAATCCCCGACCACGGGTTTATGCATGTAACAAAATATATTTTTAGCTTAAAGACGTCGGAATAAATCTCTACCCTAAAAAAAAATTAACCCACAATTTTCTATCGAGGAAGGTGCCTTGATACCACTTGTAATATTCCAAATATAAAATAGTATGCATACCGTAAATAGTTAGCTAGAAATGGCAGATAAACAATGATATAACCAGAACTATACCACAATAATACCAAAATAATATTGGAATAACACCAGAAAGAGAACTTTGATTACTGAGAGCAATGCTCACTTTCCTCTACCAGGGGGAAACCTCTAGCAGATCAGAGCTCTATTACAATAATATCCAAGTCAAAACTGCTCATACCCTCTACTCCTATTTATACTAAATATGTCTATCCAAAAGAACAATCTAGAGGAAGACCCTTCTATAAGCAGAAGCTTCTATTAGGTCTTCTTAAATTTGACTTATTCTTCCTTATTTCTAGGCCTTATTAATATTGACATTTAGTACATGGAAATATATTATGCTACCTACATGAGGGGTTAGGTCCCTAACATAGAAACAAAGGAAAGGCATGTAGTAGCAATGCAAAGTAAATGTGTTGGTGCTCTATAGACTACTCGATGGTTTTTGTATTCCACTTATTCATATTTGAAAGGAAAATTATATATGTGAAAAAACTATTTTAGCGTATTTGCATCTTGCTCTTGGCGTTGGGAGATATTAGCTCTCTCGTCTATTTATATTTGGAAAATTTGTTAGTCAAAATCCTTTTTTCTTGGAAAATTTTGAGGTTGGACCGAGGTTTTTCTGTGGTTATATTTCTGTGCTCCGCATAGCTATGCTATGGTACACTAAACACTTGGTCTTTTTTCAATTCGTGGGAGGAAAATTTATAACATCTTTCCTTCTGTTGTTGGGCAGTGCCACTGCAACAGTTATTGGAGAGGATGAAAGTATTTATTGTTGTATCCTTTTCACCACCTAAATGAGAAAAATAAGGACATTTACAAGTCCAATTAGGTTAGATAGACATGACATAAATGAGTGCAAGAGTTAGACATATCAAGCAAAAATAAGAAAATAAACAACTAATCTAATAACAATTAAAGAAACTAAACTATTGTGCATAAGGAAAATAGAACAAAAGAAAGACCAATATTCATGCCACCAATGGATAGATTGTATTAGTGGGAAAACACCAAAGAGAAAGGGATACTTATGGGTCCCCTCTTCCTCCAAGGGAGGGCTCTTGAACCCCCAACGATTGAGCTCTTCTTACAAATAGAAAAGTAAAAAGAAATGGTGAAGAAATCCAAAGCTCATTCACTCAAGAGGTGATGTTAATGGCCCAATGAAATGATGCTTATATGCTCCAATGAGGAAAGAGGTTCCTTGCAGGAGAATAGAGGTAGCATAACAATGCAAATAGATTCTTGGAAATATAGTGCACCCATGGCCTCTTTTTATAGCAAAGATTTGAGGCATTATCCAACTGGTCTTTAGTGTGAACAAGGGGCCCTTTAGGTCTTTGACCAGCCCCCCACTCAAATTTAGCTTTGATGTGGGGGTCAAATTGACTTGGGAGATGAACCAGAAGTGGGTGGGAGGCCGACCAGAATCATTAATGCATTGTTTTGAAGTGTGCGTGGCTTTTTTCATTCACAGTCATGCATCAGGCGCATGTGTGCTTTTCCGGTGTTTTCGATTGCCACACATGCACATGCTTCCTTTGCACTTTGAATGCATGCTGATTTTATAACCAATTTTATAGTTTGTGCCCTTTGGAAATGAATTTTTTGGACCATGAATGAACTAATAGGTGTTTTGAGATGCTCGATTGTTGTAACCTTTTGTAGATGAAATTTCAGTGATAATAGATGCCCCCTGATGTGTGATTTTAGGAGCATGCAGATAGTTGAAATACATCAATGTTTCTTCTACTGAGAGTACCATTGTAAGAGAGATTGTTGAGAGGAATTGCAAGAGCGACCCATTGGAGGGAGAGGGGAACCTGTAGGACCCAAACCTTTCACTAAGGTGTGAAAAAAAACAAAATTGTGTACAAATGAGGCAGGCATGCCCCATGCTTGTGTCATGTAACTAAAAAATGTGTAAGACAATAATTGAAGTGGTATGTTGATGTAGATAATTGCAGCACCCTCTGAGGCAGTTTGATAATGGCAGAGGATGATTCTGATGGTGAACATACTCTGAAAAGAGGCGATGACACCTATAAGAAGTGTCAGTAATTCGCAGGCATTGATGGCCCAACAAATTTTAGAGGTCTTCAGAAAATATAAAAAACAACTGCAATAGTCGCAAAGTAAGACCCACCGTAACATGAGATAAAGTTGAAGTTGAATGTTATGGGGGTCAACGACAGCAGAGAAAAATGGTCTTTTTCTTTGTGTTGTCTGAGACTTTGCATTGTAGAGGGAATGAGAGTCAAGATATTGTCTCCCTCCTTGAAACTGTGCTGATGTCGACAGAAAGGGAGACGCGACTCCAAGAAGCAAAGGGATTCATGAAATCCACTGGATGAGATTAGGAACTAATGAGGTGCTGGGATGAAGTCAATATGCAGTGAGACTCGAGACTTCCCTTGGTTGGGGATATATGTGAATTATGAGTGGCAGCAATCGTGAAATTGAATCTAGTGTCAGGGGGATGACTAGTCGTGGGTTAAATGGTGCCAGAGGCATGACAAAGGGGACAAACTCATATATCATAGGTATATGGACCATGAGATACTCGGGGTTTATGGAAAAGGTCAATAAGGGTAAGAGGTAAAAAATTCCCCAACCAAGGGAAACACGGGTTGCATTTCCGGAAAAGGAAGGTTGCTAAGGGCGACAACAAAAAGCTAGGTAAAAGAGGGAAACAAAGGTTTTGTACAATTACCAAATGAATAAAGAATAATGTGGGATAATTGTGCAGCTACATAAATAGGTGCCCCAATGCAATATGGGTTGGACTATGAGGGCACAAGTTACGTGGAGAATTCATGGAGGGTGGGGGCCCCATAGGTGGGTTTTTGTATGAGGTAAATGAATGGAGGGGAATTTGTAGATGGGAAAACTGATTGTGGATGAAATGGAGGGATGATGATATTGCGGAGGTGTAGTTAAATGATAATCAGTAGAAGATGTCCTGGGAGTCCATTGGGAAAGAGAGAAAAATGAGGAGAAGGAGTATGTGGTTGATTCTCGAACATGAGTAAGACTATAGAGACTCCCATCCCTAGGGGGTGAAAGCAGCATGAGTGTAAAAGTGCCAAAAAGGGGACTATGAATGGGACAACACATGGAGGGGAGAATGTTACCGGGTGAAAATACTAAAAATGTAGCGGAGGTGAGAGTACTGCAGAGTCAGATGGAGGGATCCTAGAGGCGAATGTCAGAGGGTGTGACTAGGAGATGCAATGGATATTCAAAGGGAATGACTACATGCCAGTGTCGATCATATACCTGAAGGGGTGTCTCTAGTGTGCGATGACCAAGTACCTGCACACATGAAAACCAAATACCTAACATGAAAAATATATGAAAATAAAGAACATAGAATAGTTATTGGATAATTTTGAACATGAGCATGCGTACCTGGGTGGGATGTGATAAAAAGGCTCCTCGGGGGTCGAGGATGGATGGTGACTCGGGGAATGTGACTGTGTAGGTGGAAAGATCCCGATCCCATGGTTGAAGACGGTTCGGAAAATGGAAGATCGAAGCTCCTGTAATTGAGTATGGAAGTTGTGGCAAAAGGGACTATATATAGTTGTAGGGACCACATTGACACCTCATTTGTATCTGTGGCTATAGTGAGTGGAATAGAAGTTTGAGAGGAGATTTGGAGATTCTCGGAGTTCAAAATATCTTATCTAGGGTTTGCGAGAGCCAGGTTAGTGGTCATATCCTCTTGCATAGTAACTAGGATTTCGTTTGTGGGCAGGGCGATACGGATGGTCGTACGAAGGGACTTTGTGAGGGTGGGCCCCCTAGTGTATGAGTGATTGAATGATGCACGTGCATGAGTGTGTGACTGTAATTGGGACAACCATGCATGGGGGTGCCCAAATGTGAAAAACAGACACACATTGGGTGCGCACCTGTTCGAAGCACAGTTGTGCTTGCATGCACAGATGTGTTCCTAATAGTTGTGCATGTGTGCGCGACTATGTAGCAGACAAGATCGCTTGAATGTGCGTCTGTGTGTGGGCACATGCATGAAACCCTGTATCGCCAACAGTTTCGCATGAGTGTTCAACTATGGGATGAACATGCATGCATATGTGTGTGCCCGTGGGGAGAACAGTCATGCCCTTGAGGCAAAGATGAGGGGTGTAAAAAATGTATCTTTTGGAGAATTTTGGTGTTTTCATGGGTTGTGATGTCTAATAAAGTACTGTATATGTGGATTTAGGTGACCATTTTGACGATTCCAGTCCATTGGAGGGAGAGAGACTGGGCGTGCCTAAGAGAGGCAGTGAGAGATGAGGATCCGATTGTACGAGGACCTTTGGCAACCTATGGGATGCTAAAGTTTTTTTATTGTTCATTGGTGTGGGAACAGGAGTACCTACTGTAATTCCTGATATCGATGTGGAGCTTGGATCTGTAGTGTTTTATTGTGCGAGGGGAGAAACTCACATTCTCGACGACCGAGGATGTGTATTCTTGATTGGGCTCCCTTTTCGGGCAATCCCGCTACCGGCTCAGCCCATGTTACCCGGGGATGGGCAGTTGGCTAGCCTGGCCCAGACGTATTGTTCTGGAGAGGACTTTATGTCAGGATTGGTTATAAGGATTGGGGAGATGGATGCCCTTTTGCATCGTTGTATTGCAGAGATGATTGTGAGAGTGTATGGGTCTCTAGCTACCCAGTGGATTAGTGGTGGGCAACTAAAGATCATGTAGAGGGCACTGAGTGGTGAGCACTTTGCTTGGGGTGTGATGCTACACACCAAGATTTTAGGGCAGTTGAACCAGTGTTGGGTGGCCAACTCCGGTGAGTTTTCTTTTGGGTCTATCTTGGTGGCCTGGTTTTTGGAGAGGGTGCCCATGTTGCGCCCGAGAGTCTTGTTGGATGTGCCAAGCGTTCGAGAGTCGTGATTGAGGTGGTGGGCGGCGATATTGGTCCATAATGGTGGTGGGGAGGGTGGCCATTACTTTACGACCGAGCTTGCATGGGTGTGGAATCAGATGCCATAGATCATACTCCATTTCCCATATAGTGGGGTGGATTTTTGGGGGAATCCAGAGATGGTGCTACCCCCTGGAGAGGTGTTCGATCGTAGAGGTATGTTGATGTATTTTTTGAGTTTTTAGATAGTATAGAATATTTTTTATGTATGGATGGATGCTAATGCTATCATTTGGTTGTTGTGTGTGCAGATGTGGGACCTTGCAGACGAGAGATAGAGTTGGTCAGAGTGCCAGTGCGTCAGGGGCCCATGAGACCACTGCGAGGAGAGCCATGGGTAGGGGAGAGACATCAGCGGGATGAGGTTTGTGTGAGGTCATACGATGATGAGAGAGCAAGGCAGGAGACGTCAATATGATGACCCCGGTGCAGGGTCTTCACATGCTCCTCCGGTGGGGGTTGGTGGAGAGTTTGAGAATTTTCACCACTGATTGGAGGCGATATTACAGGAAGTTCCTGAGGGCATGCGGACTCAGATCCAGGATGAGGGAGTCTTGGAGCAGTGTGTGGGCCTTCCAACAGAGTTACGGACCCTGATCTGCAGAGCAGTGGTAGCGAGGGTGGCTATGACTGGGCAGCTACCCCCAGGACCTGAGGGACCTCTAACTGGTGGGGCACATCCTCCAGAGAGAGGACCAGGTGGTGGATCTCTAGAGGCGCCATGAATGCCTCTATATATGTATTTTTGTATTTATATATAGGCTTGCGAGCCTATTTTGTATAGGGTGATGTGACATCGATTTTGTACTTATAGGGATGAGGTGATTCACCTGCCTACGGATGATGTATGTGTTGTACTATTTGTGGTAAACATTGATGGCACATTGATTGATATATATATATATATATATATATATATATATATATATATATATATATGGATATATATTTTGGATCTATATTATGTTCACATGTGATGATGATTTTTGATGTATTTTATGGTGTCTAATTTATATTCTCTGACAGACTCTTGATGATTTATGTATGTGTAAGGGTATCTTGACGTGATAAATGCCAATCTAACACTAGGTTATCCATATTATCTGCTATTTGATTGAATTGTATTGGAATATGTGTAAATGTGATTGAATCAAAATGTCGAGATAAAGTCTAAATTGGAAGAGGTGAGGATCGCGGACATGGTACACATTGTTGAGATGAAGGACCATGAATTGGGAATCTAGTAAGACGCTAAGGTGATGAATATGGAGGTGACTGGACTTGGAAAGGAAGCCAATGATGGTTTTGTATTCTACTTGGTTGTTGGTTGTTGAGCCCAAACATATGCTGCTAGAGTGGAGTAGTTCATGGGATGGGGTATAGAGGGCCCAAGCAGTCGAAGCGAGATTCTGTATCCATCGACTAGATCCGACTAGATCCGTCAGCGTAACCGATGTGGTAGGATGATGGAGGAGACATCTATCAATAACACAAATTGTAGATTAGACGCTAGGCATAGGGGGAAAAAAGAAGATTAAAAATGCTACCAAATGTGTACAAAAGAGAAAAGTCCTACTGTAGAGTGGCTACACTCAAGCATAAAATTTCTTTAAGTACAACCTGTTGATGGGTTCTTTGAGAGGGTGTCCTTTGGGAGAGGCTAGGATGTATGTGCCTTTAGTGAGGAAATGTTGGATGTTGTAAGTTCCATGCCATAATGACTCGAATTCTCCATGGCCAAGGGTATAATGAGCGATATCGTAAGCAAGGATGAGGTCGCCTTCATTGAATGAGTGAAGGTTGACATGGAAATCAAAGGTGACCTTCGACTGTTTTTTGGCTACCTCATTGTTCTATAATGAAGACCGACAGTCTTCATCTAGCGAATCGAAGTTCAACAAATGTTGATCCATTGGAGTAGTGTCGGGTAATAGCCCAATAGCGGTGTGTAAGGTGGAAATTTCTCACTCGATGGGGAGAGTGGCCTCAAAACCATGGACAAGATGAAATGGTATAAATTCAATGGCAGTTTTAACTATTGTGCGATAAGCCCATAGTGCAGAAAGCAACATATGATGCCAATTAGTCGTATGTTTGTTAACTATGCGCTACAACATGGTTTTGAGGACCTTGTTGAATGCCTCTACCTGTCCGTTGGACTGAGGGTAGTATGGGGAGGCGAACTCGTAGGAGTATCCTAACCTGGAGGAGAGTTGGATGAAAATCTCATTCTTGAAGTGTTTCTCATGATTGAAGACTAACTGTAGTGGGACTCCAAAGTGGGAGATGATGTGATTAAAGATAAAACATGTTGTGGTGTTAGCGGTGTTGTTGAAGGTGGGAATAGATTCTACCCACTTGGTGAAGTAATCGACTTCCATGATAATGTACTTGTTTCCATTGTTGGATGGAGGGTTACAAGCTATGAAGTCAATGCCCCATTTACAAAAGGGGCTAGCGATGATGACTGGGTGTAAAAGAGTGGGTGGCGCTCGAGCTTTATGGGCATAAAGCTGGCATTTGTCACAGCATTTCACGGTGTGGATACAATCATGAAACAATGTGGGCTAGAAGTAGCATGCTCGAATGATTTTCTGGGTGGTGGAAATCCCTGAGAAGTGGCCTCTACGAGCGTTGTTGTGGAAATCATTAAGAACTCTGTCAACTTCGTCGATGGTCAAACATCGACGAAGGATGGTGTTGAACCCTCGTCGATATAAGATGTCACCAATAAGGATATATTGAGGGTCCTGATGGAGAATATGCCAACGATCGTCCCTAGAGAGGCAAGGTCCAAACTTTTGTGTTCAGAGGTAGACAAGGAGGTTGTCGTACCAAGGATCATCCAAGGGGATGTAGAAGAGGTGTTCATCAGGGAATTCTGTATTGACGGGTGAACTGTTATTCTCTGAGGGAAAGGTCATAATGAGTATGGAAAAGATGAGGGCTTTCTTTCTTTTGGGTGTTGAAAATTCGAGGTAGTACTTCTGAAGGATGACAATCCATCAACAAAATTTTCCATTAATTTTCTGGCGACTGAGTAAGTATTGCATGGGGTTGGAATCCGCTACGACTTTGGTAGTGCGAAGCAGGATGTAATGGCATAGTTTCTGGACTATGAGGAAAAATGCAAGGGCAAGTTTCTCTTCATGATTTTACTTCAAGGGTGGCCCTGAAATATTTTTACTAATATAGTAAATTACATTCTCACGGTCATCATCCCCTAGTTGGATGAGAACTCATGCTACTGAGACGGGTGAGGCCGATAAGTAGAGGATATAGTCGTGGTCATAGTTGGGTGGAATAATCAAGGGGGCATTGGAAATTGATTCTTTTAAATCATCAAAAGAGGTTTGGGCATGTTCATCCCATTGGAATGGGATATCGTGATGCAATAAGCAAAGGAAACCGTGTGCACGAGTGGTGTAATCGGAGAAAAAGTGGCGTAGAAAGTTAGATTTTCCTTGTAGGCTTTGGAGTTGGCGTAAATTCCTAGGTGGTGGAATTTCAGTGATGGATTAGACCTTGAGGGGGTCAACAGTGATGCCGCATTGGGAAACGATGAACCTAAGGAGGCGTCTGGTGGTACGATGAAAAATACGCACTTGAGGGGGTTCAAGTGTATATTGTAATGACGACACCTGTGAAAGACGATTGCGTAAGTCATCTAGATGTTGAGTGTGTTTCTTAGATCGAGTGGTGAGATCGTCTAAGTAGGTAAGGATGATGGCCCCTTGGAATGTCACACCGACATTCTTGAGGCCAAAAGGCATGACATGATATGCGAAAGTACCCCATGGGGTAGTAAATGTGGTTTTGTACTGTTCAGCTGGGTGAATATGGATTTGGTTGTATCCAGAGAAACCATCCATGAAGGATAAAGCGTTGTGGCTGGCATAATCATCGATAATTTGGTCGATAAAAGGAGTGGGAAAATTTTCTTTGGGAGAGGCATGATTGAGATTACGAAAGTCAGTGCAGACGCGAATAGTGCCATGTTTTTTTTTTACAGGGATGGGGTTGGAGACCCATGACATATATGCGATGGGGTATATGAACTGTGCAATGCGTAATTTGTCAATACCGGCTTTGATGGCTGCTGCTTTGGATGAGTGTAATGGGCATTGCTTTTTTCGTACAAGGGTGATATCAGGCCATGTGTCTATACGATGTTTGACAATAGAGGGATCGAGGTCGGGCATCTCTGTGTATGACCAGGAAAAAATGTCCCAGTATTTCTAGAAGAGAGATTTGTAGGCTATGATTTCTTCAGGAGAACATGTGACGCCAATGGTGATTTCCTTTATGATTCCAGGTTTGATGGAACTATCGATTTTGAAAGTGGGGGAAATGTTAGCCATGTTACCTTCTTCAAAAGCATCGAGGGTTGGGATAGGACTATTGAACCAGTGTATGTGCCCTAATGGGAGAAAACATTTTGTTTTGATTTCGCATATGGAGTTTTGGTTAGGAGGCGTAAAGGTTTTCCGTAAAAGAAAGAGTGCTCTGTGATGGAACAGATCTCATGGGCAATTGAGGGTAGTTAATTCCTCAAGGATGTCTTCATCGCAGTGGAACTGTCGAGAATATAGGGGATCCAGGGGAATAACATTCGTGACTGGCACTATGTGGTTTTCTTCTGGTGGTGAAGAGTTAGGGGG
>ML862449.1:2666-23537 GCA_009831015.1 Picea engelmannii
AGGATATAAATACCCCCCTGCATTTTTATAGAGGTGGTACTCCTTTGTAATTGTCCAAAAGATGTAGCTTGCTTTTCTTGGATTGGACTCCCAAATGGGAGAAAGATAGACAAAAAACCCCAAATATTTCTTGATTTAATTTATGTATGAAATGGTTCTTGATAACCATATTTCTCTTTATATGCAACATTTGCTCGGAGATAAACCAAGCAACTCTTTAACAATACAAAGATAAATGAAGGATTCAATATAAAAATAGACATGTGATCAACTTAATTATCACAACCCTATGAAACACATGCAGACATAATATGCAACCATATATTCCCACAAGAAAAATAATGAAACGGTATTGATCATTCCATAGAAATTTAAATGAGTTCTGCATTCAAAACTGAAAAGAATTTGATGGGCATAATCCAAAAATATCAAGCTCAAAAATAAAAAGATATGATAAATCATTAAATTCATGCCATGAAGTAGTTCTCTTTGGAGTTTATTACATGAAAAATATTCCTCATTACAAAAAATTCGATAAATCAATTGACCAATGCTTCATAAACAAAGCTTGCCAAACAAAAAAATTAAATCTCCATGATTCAATAGACAATCTTGGATGAAATTTTCCAGTCACATATATGCATGTAAAATAATCCATGATATTATAAATAAAAGAGTCTTGGAAGAACACAATAAAGAGACTAAAAAATCTCAACCTTATACTCAGTTTTGAAATACAATCATAAAATTTTGAGAAAAATAGTGTAGAAGAAGGATAGGAAAGAAAAATGGAGATCTCTGTTTCCTAATCAAAGATTTGGCCGCATGTTGATGGATGTAAATTTATATTCTAATCTTGTGATTTTCCTCCAACCTTTATTTGATGGTGCTTTGTCCCTTTGAAAATATGCTTCCAATGCTTTTTGAAGTAGTTAGGGTTTTGGTATTTCTAGGAACTTCCACATGCTTTTCTTCTTGGAGTAACCACATTAATTAATGCTTCATTTAAATATCATTAATGAATTTATGTGCCACTTTATGTCATTAAAATTCTTTGCTTGAAGTGAGTCCCATTTAGTCTTTAATAATTTTTTTTAAATAAACTTTTATTTTCAAATTTTCAAGTTGAGTGCCTTCTTAAAAGTGGACCGTGTTTTAATTTTTTGAACATGATATTTGATTTATTAGTTATTGAAACCATCATAGAATCAATATTAATCATTCCATATTTCCAACGAGTTCTCTTGAGCGCAATTTGGAGTTCCATATCTCAAGTTATAGCCTCAGGAAGTTGAGGTTCCAAACAAATTTATCAACAAACCATGGAAACTGAGCCGAATTTTATTTCAATTTTTGGAATAATTATGGACAAATTCATCCTTTCAAACATGTTTCATATTATTACTTGTCGAATTATATTTCCAACGAGGTATAATTTTTCCAAAACCAATGTCAGGAACTCAATATATGAGCTTGGAAAGTCAGAGACTCAACCACCATCAATCTATTTTGTGGATTAATCTTGGCCCTCTATTTAAATTCACCTTTTAAAAATAAAAATCTCACATGCATTGTGGAGATTGATAATTTGGTTTTTATATAGAAAACTCCTCCATATGAATTATGTGAAACAAAAGGAGACTATGGAGGTCGACCCTTAGGAAATTCATGACTTTAATAAAAGTTTGATGGCCCACTTTTCCAATAAGTGCCTTGTCATTGCCCAATAAAAACTTTCATCATTGAGTCATCGCCCATGTCAAAACTGAGTCATATCCCAATCAACATCAAGTGCCTCAACATTATTGGATGCCACATGTCATAGTGTCATTAGGTACCATATGCTGCCACATGTCTTAATTTGTTTGGTTGAAATAAAACTTAGGAAAAATTGAAGTATGGAGATGGGGAAATGGGCGAGAGAAGAGGGGGAGTAATGTAAGGTTTTTAGGTTGTTAGGCTATGGATCATATGTGAGGGTGAACTTGCGGAGGAGAGAAGAATCTTGGGAACCCATGGTGTAGGGAGAGGGGAGATAGAGGGATAAGGAGTGTAAAAGCAAAATTCTAAGTATGTAGAGGCACAAGAGAGGAATAAATGAAGTGAGGAGGTGAGGGAAAAGATGAAGTGATGAGGTGAGGAAAATATTCTAAGTATGTAAGAGAATATGGAGAGGGGGAAAATAAAAAAAGTTAAAAAAAAATTCTAAGTGTGGGAGAAATGAAGTGAAGAGATTGACTAAGTATAGTATAAGAGAGGAGAGGAGTATAGAGAGGAGAGAAGTATAAGAAATAGAATAATTCGTATAAGAGAATAGAGGAGAAGAAGATTATAAGTATAAGAGAGGTTGTATAAGAGAGTGAAGTATGGGAAGTATTTATAAACATGGAGAAAAAATTAAGTATGGAGAGTGATGAAAGACTTGGACTCAAGTCTATGAGATGAAATGGACTCAAGAATAAGAAATAGAGTGTCCCAAGACTTTGAGAATGTAAGTATTCCCAAGAATTTGAGAGGAAATTAGCTATGCTGCACATGGAAGAAACACTCTTTGTGCGGTTTGAAAAAAATCTGGATATCTTGAGTATACGCTGTGAGTTTATGATAGTTCAAAATTTTCTTCTTCTGATACAATTTTTTTTAATATTCCAAAGAGTGGGAAATCAAGGTGACCAAATTTTTGATCAACAACTGCCTCCAACCATGGGAAAATGACCCCCCATGGCTTGCTAAGAAGACCAGAATCTAAAGACCAGTTGCCTTCTCCATTGATCTATGGAGTCATCTTAAGAGTAAATTCTTGTATTTCCTCGTCCATTTGGTCATGTACTCATCTTCAAAATAAATTCTTGTAATTCCTCCTCCATAGAGTTATGTTCAAACATTACCTCCATCTAGAAACTGCTTTATTGTGCAAAATTTTGATTGAAGAAACTGACTATGTACAAACAAGATCTACCTATCCTATCCTACTGGTACAAAAGTTACAATTTTATGTGTAATTAGATTTCCAATGGAGCCATTCAAGACTCCAACTGATATATGGAATGAGATCCATAATTGGGGAACATATTGAGGATGGTATCGAGGTGTCAAGAGTATGATCAAAGAATACTGAGGTAAAACTAGGTTGGATATGCTGAAAATCTGATTTCATTGCTTGGCCAACAATGCTTTGGAACCATGATTCAATGAGATCAATTCTTTGTTTCTCATGAATGTTGATGCCTTTGGTTGGACGATGAGTTTCCAATTTTAAAATACTTTCATATTTCTCCTTATCCTCATCCAAGATTCGTGATTCATTGGTGATGTATTGAAAACATTCTTCCTTTATACAATATCTATCTTGCTTATCATTGTTCTCAAGATCAATTTCTTCCATCAATTCTTCTTGCTGCCAATGTTGTTGTGGATTTTCATCACCTATTGCAACATTTTTCACATGAGTATGTTGGCTGAAATATTCTTGTACATTTGGTGAAGGCTCATGACTTGATTTAGAAAAATCTTCTAATCTTTGATTAGCGTTTTCTTCCAAATTTATCTCTTCATTGTCTTGTGTCCATATGGGAGAGAGTGGGTCAGAAACAACATTAAAAAAACTTGGGATGAACTTTTTAGAAAATGAAGTTTCCAACGCATCTCAACTGGTAATGGTCCCATGCAACAATGAAAAGAACCATTCACGAGCATTCCCATGCAGAGTTTGTGCAAATAATCGACATGTAACATTACCTTCAGTGATATTGAAAACATCACATGTGCTCTGAATCTAAACAAGTGCTACTCTACATCCTTCGAAGTATTCCCAAAGAATGTGGAAATTTTTTCAATAGCATTATCAGGCATCTGGAAATATACTTATGGCATATTTAAAGGGATTTTATGCAACCAACTCCTTCTTTGGGTACCTCTTCCTTTTGTTGTGTCTTGTAAATCCATTGATGGGATTGGTGGAGAAGGAAAATGAGCATCATGACATGAACAAGGTTCTTTGGTAAAGTCGCCATGGGGATTTTCTTGAGATTCTTGAATATTTCCAATCTAGGAGTTTCCAAGGAATTTGAGAGTTCTTTCAATGGAATCACCATGAAGTTCACCCTCCTAAATCTTTGATGGTTCTTGGCTCTTTTTAGGTTATTAAAATATCTCTCAATAAGATTTTTATAAACCATGTGCATATAGAACATGTAACAATCTTCTTTTTGAAACTTTTAACCATGGAGACTTTGGTTCTTCAATTAGATCTAGAAAAATGTCCCAGATACCTTGAAAATAAATCATTCCCCAATATGGTCGCCAAAAATGTTGATGTTTAGATTGTTCAAGATCCAAACAACAACCTCACGAGGATATAAATACCCCTCTGTCTTTTTATCGAGGTGGTACTCCTCTGTAACTGTCCAAAATATGTAGCTTGATGTTCTTGTATTGGACTACCAAATGGGAGAATTCTAGACAACAAACCCCAAATATTTGTTGCTTTAATTTATGTATGAAATGGTTCTTGATAACCAGATTGATCTTTATATGCAACATTTGCTCAAAGTTGAACTAAGAATATCTTTGATAATAAAAAAAATAAAGGAAGGATTCAATATAAAAATATACATGTACTCAACTTCATTACCACAATCCTCTAAATCACATGCAAACAAAAGATGCAACCATATCTTCTCACAAGAAAAATAATGAAATGATATTGACTATTTCAGAGAACTTTAAATGAGTTCTACGTTCAAAACTGAAAATAATTTGAGGGACATACTCCAAAAATATCAATATTAGAAATCCAAAGATCTGAGAAATCATTAAAGTCATGCCTCGAAGTAGTTCTCTGTGGAGTTTATTACATGAAAAATATTCCTCATTATAAAGCATTGAATAAACCAAATGACTAGTACTTCAGAAACAAAGCTTGTGAAACACAATGACTAAATCTCTATGAATCAATTAGAAAATATTAGATTACATTTATCAGTCACCTATATGGCTATAAAATACTCCATGATATTATAAATAAAAGAGTCTTTAAGAATACACAAAAGACACTAAAAAATCTCAACCTTATACTCAGTGATGAAATACAAGCATAAAATCTTGAGAAAAATAGTGTAGAAGGAGAAGAAAGAAAAATGGAGATCTCTATTTTCTGATCAGAAAATTAGCTACATGATGATGGCTAGACCTTTATATTATGATATTACTATTTCCCTCCAACCTTTCTTTGGTGGTGCTTCGTCCCTTTTAAAATATTCTTCCAATGCTTCTTGAAGTAGTTAGGGTTTTGGTCTTTCTAGGAACTTCCACATGCTTTTATTCTTGGAGTAACCACCTCAATTAATTCTTCATTGAAATCTTATTAATCAAAATTCTTTCCTTTAAGTGGGGCCCATTTCGTCTTTAATAGAAGTTTTTTAAATAAACTTTTATTTTCAAATTTTCAAGTTGAGTGCCTTCTTAAAATTGGACAATGTTTTAATTTTTTGAACATGATATTTGATTTCTCAGCCATTGAAACCATGATATAAGAAATATTCATCATTCTATATTTCTAATGAGTCTTTCTGAGCATGATTAGGAGTTCTATATCTCAAGTTATAGCCTCGGGAAGTCTAGGTTCCAAACAGATTTATCAACAAACCATGGAAACTGGGTCGACCGTTATTTCAATTTTTGGAAGAATTGTGGGAAACTTCATCCCTTAAGACCTATTTCAGCGTAATCCTTGTCAAATTACCTTTCCAAAAAGGTATAATTGTCCAAAACCGACGTCGGTAACTTAAGATATGAGCTCAGGAAGTCAGAGACTCTACCACCGTCCATGAATTTCGTGGATTAATCTTGGCCCTCCATTTAATTTTTCCTTTTAAAAATCCAAATCCCACATGCATTGTGGAGATTGATAATTTAGTATTTATTTAGAAAACTCCTCCATATGAATTATGTGAAACAAAAGGAGACTATGGAGATCAACCCTTAGGAAATTCACGACTTTAATATAATTTTGATGGCCCACTTGCATAGTAAGTGCCTTGTCATCGCCCAATTAGCATTGTCATCATCGAGTCATTGCCCATGTCAGCACTGAGTCATATCCCAATCAACACCAAGTGTCTCAAAATTATTGCATGCCATGTGTCATAGTGTCATTAGGTACCATAGGCTTCCAAATGTCTTAATTTGATTGGTTGAAATAAAACTTAGGAAAAGTTAAAGTATGGAGATGGGGAAATGGAAGAGAGGAGAGGGGGATTAATGGCGGGTTTTTGGGTTGTAAGGGTATGGTGGGTTGCCAGGTTATGAGGGTATGGATCATATGTGAGGGTGAATCCACATAGGAGAGAGGAAGCTTAGGAACCTGCGGAGTAGGGAGAGGGGAGATGGAGGGATAAGGAGTGTAAACAAACATTTAAGTATGGAGAAGCATGAGAGGGGAAGCAAATGAAGTGATGAGGTGAGGAAAATATTCGAAGTATGGAATAGAGTATGGAGAGGGGGAAAGGGAAAATATTAATAAATAAATAAATAAATAAATTCTAAGTGTGGGAGAGTGGAGTGAGGGGAGATGTGAAGTGAAGAGATTGACTAAGTATGGTATAAGAGAGGAGAGGAGTATAGAGATGAGATAAGTCTAAGAAATAGACTAAATCGTATAAGATAAGAGAGGAGAAGAAGATTATAAGTATAAGAGAGTGAAGTAAGGGAAATATGGAGAAATATGGAGAAAAAACTAAGTATGGAGAGTGACGAGAGACTTAGACTCAAGACTATGAGAGGAAATGGAATCTAGAATGAGAAATATAATATCCCAAGACTTTGAAAATGTAAGTATTCCCAACACTTCGAGAGGAAATTGGCTATGTTGCACATAGAAGAAGTGCTCTTTGTGGGGTTGGACAAAAACCTGGATATCTTGAGTATACAGACTCAGATTTTTAATCCATAAAATGCACGATGAATCTGAAACCTAGGGATAGAGCTTAGGATAATTCAAAATTTCCTTCTTCTGATACAATTTTTTATTATTATTCCAAAGAGGGGGAAATCAAGGTGACCAATTTTTTTTATCAATAAGCACCAAACAAGAAGCTAATTCTATACAAGTGACATCATCTAGATCCCATAACGGTAGGGAGTATCATGGGAATGATAGACAATCAAGAAGCATGAGCATGCACCATCATTTTCCAAGGAAATCCACCAAAATAACTCATGCAAGTTTAGGTCCATGGAATATCCAAAGTGTATCTCCTATTAGGAGGCAAAGGAGAAGGAATGAGGCAGGCCTCTTGCAAGGTGAACTAAAAAAAATTGAACCACCAAATTTCAATGGTGAGCACAGGAAAGGAGAAGAGGTTGAGGCCTGGTTGTTAGAAATGTAGAAATATTTCTAGTTGTATGATTACCCTTCAAGGGTAGAATATAGAATTGAAACCTACCACTTGCATTGAAAGGAAACCATGTGGTGGGATCATCTTAAGCAAGCTAAGAACCTTGATGAGAAAAATGATCTCATGGAGGTAGTTCAAAAGATATTTCTAAGAGAAATAGTTTTTTGAGCATTGTTATGAAAGGGATATGAAGAAGTTCTTTGAACTCAATTTTGGAAGCATGTCAATGGATGAATACGAGAAGAGGTTATTTGAATTATTGAAGTATGCTGACTTCATAAAGGATGATAAACTAAAACTCCAAAGGTTTTTAAGTGGGTTATCCCATTTCTATAGTGACAAGATACAATATGATAACCCCAAGACTTTGGAGGAAGCAATAAGGAGAGAAAAGCATCTTTATGAGCATAGGAGAGGAAGGCCAGTCTTCCAAAAATCTTGGAATGACAAGATTAAGGGTAAAAAGGACCGAAGGAAGAAAAGTTTTAAGGCACCTTTTTTCAAGAACAACTTCCAAGAAAATCAACAAGGTCATCCAACCCAAAATGAGCACAAGACTACAGATTCATTTGGGAAAAGGATAAGGAAACAACTTGTACAATGTTGTGGATGTGAGGGAAATCACTTATATGGGGACTTTCCTCACAAAGGATAAAGAATTAGGAATTTCAACAACATTCAGGAGGCTGAAACAATGGAAGACATGGGTGGAAACATGCCAAGGTTTTATGTATCCTTGGAGAAAAAGCAAGAAAAATATAAATCCCCCATGATTGAAGTGGAAGTTAAGATTTATAACCATCCAATAGCAATTTTAATTGATTCTAGAGCTAGCCATAGTTACATAAACTCCAACAGTGTTGAAATATTTCACTTTCAAAGGATTAAGACTAAGAAATATTAGTTAGTTCAATTAGCCACAATAGCTAAGAGGAAAATCAATGAGCTAGTTAAAGGTTGTTCGATAGACATGAATGGAATCAACACAAAGGTAGATGTAAAAATCATACCATTGGGATCATATGATTGTCTAACTAGCATGGATTGGTTGGAAAAATTCCATGTTGTTCTGGATTGTTACTATAAGACAATCACATTTCGTGATGAAGAAGGGAAACAAAGAAATTTTCAAGGCATTCCAAGAGTTGTAGCTGTTAGAAATATTTCAACTATGCAACTGAAAAAGAGTTTCAGGAAGGGAAGTCATATTTTTGTAGCCCATATGGAAGAGGAAACCCAAGATAAAGAGACTATTGTCTAAGACACCTTATAGAATGGGCACACCAAAATTGAAAGAGTTGTAGATGCAACTTGAAGAATTGTTAAAGAAGGGGTATATATGCTCAAGTGTGTCACCTTGGGGTGCCCCAATTGTTTTTGTAAAGAGGAAATATGGAACCTCAAGGCGGTGTATTGATTTCAGACAACTAAATAAGGTCACCATAAAGAAAAAATACCTTTTTCCAATGATTGATGATTTGTTTGACCAACTGAAAGGTGCAAGAATATTTTCCAATATTGACTTGAGATCGGGTTATCATCAGGTGAATATAAGAGAAAAAGATACCAACAAGAGAAAATTTAGGACAATATATGGGAATTATGGATTCACAGTAGTTCCATTTGGGCTATCAAATGCACCAACAATTTTCATGTTCCTCATGAATGGGTTGTTCAGGGAATACCTTGACAAGCTTGTAATTGTGTTCCTAGATAACACACTTGTATATTCTAAGTCAGAAGAGGAACACGAGAAAAATTTAAGAATGGTGTTGCATGTTTTGAGAGAGAATAAATTATATGCTAAGCTAAGTAAGTGCATCTTTTATCAAAAGAATGTAATTTCAACAGAAGGGATAGCATTGGATCTCAAGAAGATAGAGACCATTAGAGGATGGCCAACACCAAGAAGTGTAACAAAGGTTAGATCATTCATGGGTCTTGTCGATTATTATTGAAGATTCATAAAATGATTCTCAAGGATTTCAAGCCCAATTAGTTCTTTGCAAAAGAAGGGAGTGAAATTTGAATGGACTCCCAAATGTGAAGATTATTTTCAGCAGCTAAAAGACATATCGACAAGTGCGCCAATACTAAATATTGCAGATCCAGATGAAGATTTTGTTGTGTGCATTGATGCATGCAAAGAAGGACTTGGTGGAATACTCACACAAAAATATCATGTGGTATGCTATGAGACCAAAAAGTTAAAAG
Source organism: Picea engelmannii (assembly GCA_009831015.1). Taxonomy (NCBI): domain Eukaryota; kingdom Viridiplantae; phylum Streptophyta; class Pinopsida; order Pinales; family Pinaceae; genus Picea; species Picea engelmannii. Next base: position 12,278 of record ML862449.1, read on the forward strand.
AGCATGAAAGAAATTATGCTACTCATGACTTGGAATTATCGGCAATTGTACATGCATTAAAAATGTCGAGACATTACCTCATGGGGAAAAAAAATGAGCTAAGGACAAACCACTGTGGTTTGAAACATTTGTTTGGACAACCAACATTAAATGCCAAACAAACTAGATGGCTGGAATTCCTGAGTGACTATGACTCTGAGAGTAAGCATATAAAAGGAAAGGATAATCAAGTGGTTGATTCACTCAACAAGAGAGCTCATGAAATTCATATTGCATCCATTAGCATGTACATGACCGATATGAGAGATAAAATTATTGCAACAAAAAATTCAGATCAACATTTTCTACAAATAAAAGAAGCATTGCAACAAGGTAATTTTCAACAGAAATTTAATTATTATGAGCTGAAAGAAGATGGAATTCTCATGTACAAGGGAAAAGTATATGTGCCAAATTCCAATGAGCTGAAAAATGCAATGCCGAGGGAAATGCATAATGTTTCATATGCTAGGAACCCAAGATATCAGAAGATAATAACAGTTGTAATAAGCCAATATTTTTGGCCTAGAATAAAGAAAGAAGTGGTTAATTACATAGCCAAATGTCTAGATTGCCAGAAAGTGAAGAATGGACATAGACATCCATCGAGCATGTTACAACCATTTTCTATTCCAGAATGGAAGTGGGAAGTTGTCATAGTGGATTTTAATACAAAGCTTCCCAAAATAGTGAATCAACATGATTCCATCATGGTGGTGGTGGATAAATTAACTAAAGAAATACATTTTATTCCAGTGAATACTACACACAAGGCAACAAATATTGCATAGATATATATGAAAGAACTTGCCAGGCTACATGGGGTTCCTAAGGAAATTGTTTCACACAGAGATCCAAAGTTTACATCCAATTTTTGGAAGGGTTTGTTCAATGGCTTTGGGACAAATCTAAATCTCAGTACAATGTATCACCTAGAGTTAGATGGGAAAAAAGAGAGGAATAAAAAAATAATTGAGGACATGCACTGAATGTATGTGATGGATCAACCATCAAAGTGGGAATATTATGTTCACTTAGTAGATTTTGCTTACAATAATTGGTATTAGGCCTCATTAAAAATGAGCACATTTGAAGCATTATATGACAGAAAGTGTAACACACCAGTGAGTTGGGATAATCTAGCTATCATTGGGCTAGATTTGTTGAAGGAAATGAAAGAGAAAATGGAAAAGATCAAGCACAATTTAAAGGCTTCCTAGGATAGGAAGAACCATTATGAAAACAAGAATAATTTTTTTAGAGATTTCAAAGTGGGTGAACATGTGTTTTTGAATGTGAAAGAAAAGATAAGTTCTCTAAGATTAAGAAGTTTCCCAAAGTTGACAACAAGATATTGTGGACCTTTTGAAATATTAGAAAATATAGGTCCAATTGCATACATTATAGCATTGCTTGCATCCATGAGAGTGCATAATGTATTTCATATATCATTATTAAAGAAATGCGTTCTTGACCCTAACCACATAATTGATTAGATTGTGATCCAGGTGGAACACAAATTTGATTTCCAGGTGGAACCAATATGCATCTTGGACTGGAAAGTCAAAGTGCTCAAGAAAAAATCTGTAGGGATGGTAAAAGTTCAATGGAACCACTACGGTCCTGAAGATGCTACATGGGAGTATGAAGAAAACATGCGGGAGGAATACCCACAATTTTTTGTCAATTTTGAAGAAACTATAATGCAAGACTCTATTTTGAGTAAGTAGAGTTATGAAACCACAATTTAGAGTCCTATCCAACCTGTACTGGGGGAGATGATAAAAGAGTGGAACATTCCTTAGATTATCCTTGATAAACGAATGGTGCATTCCTTGGGTCAGTGGGTTGAGAAGAACATGGGATTTTGGTTTGAATTGATGTTGGAGATGCGAAATTGAAATTTTTTATTTCTTTAAGCATTGTGATGTAAACTTTTATATGTATATCAACATAGTGTGCAACGAGGATGGAACACAATTGTAGGGGAGGGGGAATGTAACACCCCCACTACAATCCTCATTTTAATTAATGCTTAATGTGGATATATGTGGCTACAACCAAGTGATGTATATGCAAAATGTATTTCTGAATTTTAATAATAAAATGTGATGCCAACTGCTAAGGGGACATGGGAAGATATGGGGGATGAATTAATCCAAAAGAGAGGGGAGGGTCCAAGAGAATTTCTAAGAGAGGGGTCCAAGGGGAAATTGCCCATGTCTATTAATTCCACCCACATTCATAAATTTTATTATGACTATGTATTAAACTCTATTTTCTGATTGAGTGTCCCCAAAGCCAATCATTGAATGCATGTAAGAGGGTGGGTGTGAGAAGTCACATCCCATAGTTATTAGAAGCATGGTGGATGAGTATAATTAGCTTGGAGAAGTGTGTGATTCAAGGAAGTAATCCAAAGAAGATAAATTCATATGGGTTTTTACACCAATTTTAGATAATCAATGTTTTTGGCATGAACAACACGTAGGAGAGGAAGACAAAGAGATGGAATATGGAACAACCATGGAGGGAGAATTCTAGAGCATGCTAGAGAGTTTTGGAGCATTTTAGAGCTACAGACCAAAGATCCAAGTTTTCAAGTCTGAAGAGTGAACTTTTGAGTGAGTTCCACTATAACAACAAGTGTTTGTTGTTGGTAGTTTTCTTAACAGTGAGTTCCCTTGAGTTCCCAACAGATAAATTATCGATTACCTGTGCCAGAGAGACCCTGCTAAAAAAAATGGGATGGATGAGGGACTGAGATCAGTGAAGGGGTACATTCCTTGGGTTGGGTAGGTCGAGAGGAAGAGAGCTGGTGGAAAATCGGGTTAGATGTAGGAGAATACCAATGGGTTGTGGGATTTCTGAGTTGTGAGTGGACAATGAAAGACCACCCTCTTTTGTGGATTACTAGCTCCAACTGAGGGGTGACTCATTGTTGATATTTGGAACAACAAGTCCATGGTTGGGTGGAACGTCCGTCCCTAGTATCCAGTTGCACAAAAAATTAAAAGATAAGTGTTTTATCTTTTTATGTATTTATTTACGAGTTAAATTGTTGTGCATGAACTCTATGTATTTGAGAATGATTTATATGATGTTGTGTTGAATTAGTAAACTACATTCATGTGTGATTTTAGCATGATGTAGGTGCATCTAATTAATGGTATCAGATAATAGTTTAAACCTGGTTTTAATTCGTAGTTGATAAGCTACATGAAAATAGTTAGCATACAATTTTAATTTTTATGAGTATTCCGCATGTAATGGACCTCAACTGGGTCGGAGAACGTTACATTTGAATTAATTGAAACAAAACAATTTATTCTCGGAATGCATTTCCAGATGGCAATTGATTTAGTATGGAATTGTGGAATTGACCCAAAACTTTAAAAACAATTAGTTTTCATTGATTTTAATGAACACCATTATTTTTCTCTTCAAAACAAGCACTAAAATTCTCATAACGGGTAAAACTGAGTCTTGTGTCCTTTCATAGGGTCAAAATTGATTGAGGAGTGCCCCATAGTTGATTTCTTCATATTTGATCACTTATGGTTTTCCCATTGCATGAATATTTCAAGAAATTTATAGAATATGAACCTATCACTCGTGTACAAACCTTAGGATGAACCCTAAGGATATAAAAGGGCCTCCTTTACACTTGACTATGGATATTCATCCTTGGAGTATATCAAACTTATCCTACTATGTCTCTCTTATTGACATTCGAAAGGTTTCCCAATTTACAATTTTTCTTTTAATTGTCCAATTTGCTTGTGGAATATTGAAGAGAAGATCTTTGAAGACTTGTGGAAGACCATCAAACTAGAGAAAGAATTAAAAGGAATGAACCCAAGGGGAAGGGATTCAGATCCATCTAATCACACAAATGTATGATCTTATTGCTGTAATCTATTTCTTCTTGTTATATGATCTCCTTTCTCACTCCACTATATTTACTTGTCTTGGTTTAGTGGTGTTTATTTAAATGCATGTGATTTATCTCACTGAATGATCAAGTAGATTGGAAAATTTCTATCTTGATTACTTGAACTAGATATAAGGTTTGTGTTGTGGAGTAGAGAATATTTTTTCTTATCTTGTGTGTAGGTTCATTGGAGATAGATAGTCCTTCTCCTCCTGCTCCTCCATATCAAAAATCAGTTAGAATACTTTTAATAGGAGAGAATTACACAATTTTCTATTTCTCCTTCTCCAAACCTTAGTTTAGATGTTTCTTAGATTAATGGAGTAAAACTTATTTATTTTTGTGTTGACTGTCAATAGTATACCAATCTACTAGCAGGGAACAGTTAATAATCACCGTACCAAAGTTCTTGAAAATAGAATGGAAACTCCATGAGAGATGATCTTCTTCCCATTTTTATCTTTTCCTTAAATTGGATTTAAGGTTTTCTTGGGTTGGTTTACTTCTTTGGTTTTCTATTAGTAGTCTCTATTTATGTGACATCCATGACACCATAATGTTGTGACTTCATTCCTTGAAATTATTTTTCTCTTGGTAGCACTTATGGTTTTCATTTTTTTGATCTATATCACTCTTAATATGAAAAAATTAGCATTGCAATGCTTAGATCAATGAAATCAATGATGTTACTTTTCTGGGACCTAAGCCCATTTTTTCATTATTTAATAGTGTTGTTTATTTAACACGGATTCAGGATTCATTCTAATTCCTATACGTATATAATATAAGCCTTAAACATGCTTATGTGTAAATAATATAAACCCTATATATGTTATCTTTTTCTATTTAATGGATATCACAATAAGTATATGAATCTTATTGTTATCCAGAAGACCAAATTAATAATAACTAAGGATATTGCCACTCAAAGCATAATACTGAACATTGTTGGTTGCTAAAGCATGGATGATACTATTCCCTTCACCAATATTCAAATCCCCTAAAGATGTTCTCCTCTCCTACATATTGTCTTGCTTTCTAGCTTAACTGAGTTTTTTCTTAGGGTTGCATCCATGTGTAAATATTGGGTGATTTTGATGGAATAAATAACCCTAATAGTACCTATTTAGTCAAAAGATATCTTCCATGAATTGTTTGACGTATCAAATTCATCATAATAAATTTTCATAATGGGAAAGTGCTAACTACATGCATCGATTCATAAAAAAAATAATATTATATTATATTGTTAATTTAGCACATACTCATTCTAATGCTTACATGTAAATAATATAAACCCAAACCCAACGTATTCTTATATATAAATAATATGAATTTAATATATACTATCTCTATCTATTTAATGGATATAATAAAAAATATATGAATCTTAATGCTAAACCCAACGTATACTTATATATAAATAATATGAACTTTATATATACTATCTCTATCTATTTAATGGATATCATGAAAAATATATGAATCTTAATGTAATAACTAAATTAGTAATAACTAAGAATGTTGTTACTCAAAGTGTAATACATAACAACCTTAATATATTGCTACCCACCTTATGATTTTGAGATAATTAATTTTGTTTGAATAATGAATAACAATACTTTCATGGAATACTCTAAATAAGACAAAGCTTAAACATAAATTGTTGATTGGATATTGGTTATTACTCGACTTGTAATGTAATATTATTCCATTAAATGAACAAACTACATAGAAAATAGAACTTTAATGAACAACTCATGATTATAAATTTATTGTAAAGGTAGATTTGCTACATTAGGAAAGGCACAAGAGGTATATGATCATGAAATTGAGAGGAACAATGAACCTATCATGTTTGTAGCTTCACCCTCTTCATCCAATAAATAGTCTATTCTTCTTCTTAGATTGATGTTTCTCATTGTACTACAATAAAACTAGATGATTTTAGAAATGCTAATGTAGATGTAGAAATTAACATTTGGAGTTTTTCTTGATGGTTCTAAGTTTCCAGAAGGTGTATGTTTCATTTGTTTGCTTGTTGATCCAAAGGGAGTGCACACCTTAGTTTCCTGTAGACTCAAGTTTGAATGAACTAATAATACCACTGAGTATGAGGCCTTGGTCTTAGGACTCAAGAAGGTGGTCGATTTGAATGTTAAATGCTTGAAGGTATTTGGTGATTCTAAAATCATTATGAAGTAGATGCGAAATTCTATTCACTGTCATTAGCCTCATTTGAAAGGTTGCTAGGAGCAGATTTTATAGCTCGTGGCATGTTTTGAATCATTATTAAATGGATTTTGGGATATTATTGAGTTCTTGTATTGAATGAGGATAGATTGAAAACACCTTTTAGAACCAAATGGGGCACTTTAACGCACACAATAATTCCATTTGGATTAGTGAATGCTCATGCTACTTTCCAACATGTAATAGGTATTGCTTTTATAAGTATAATAAATTGAAGTGTGGTTGTCTACATGAATGACATCACTATTTAATCAAAGAAGTGCTCTGACCATATACAACATATTAATCAAATATTTGATAGGTGTAGATAATATGATATTTCTTTGAATCCCAAAAAATCATTTTCAATGTTGTAGAAGGCAAGTTACTCGAGCACATAATTTTGAAAGACAATATATTGGTGGACCTAAAAAGAACAAAATACATAATGCAAATCCCACTGTCACGGAACAAGATTTCGATGCAATCACTCAAATTAGTAAACCCCTACAAAAAATGATTAAAAAGGATACTATATTTTAGTGGAATGAATTTGAAAAAGAATCTTTTGAGAGAATCAAGGTCAAGATTTCTATTGCTTCAGCCTTAAGTAGTGTAGACTTTGGAAAATATTTCTACCTCTATAAGTTTGCATTTGATCATTCCCTTACTGTTTTTCTCGTTCATAAGGATGAATAAGGGAATAATTTTTCGATATCATTTATAAGAACATGTATACAAGGTTCTGAACTGAATTATCTAGCAGTTGAGAAACAAACATACACCTGGTTAAAGTGGTGAAACAACTTAGACCTTACATCCCGAAGAGCCACAATAATGCTATTGTTTTGCATTTGACTATTAGGTATTTATTTATCTAGATTAGGTATTTATTTATCTAGAAGGAACTTGGTGAAAGACGTGGAAACTAGATGATTACTATCTAGAAATACGACTTAGATTTTAATCCTACAACTATAGTTTGTGGATTAGGATTTTACAAACTAGCAGCTAAAGCACATGATCAAGTTGATGTTGACGAAGTAGGTTGGGAGAATGAAACATTGGGAGAGTGAAGCATTATTGTATGCAGGTGATATCTTATTTATACCTATAGACATAAATTCATGGTATTTTGATATGAAATACTATTTCCAACATGGATATATCCCAATTACTTGGATTCAAAGAGAAGAAGGGTGTTGATATTGAAATCCACTCAATATTAGCAGGTTAGTGGAATTCATTTTAGGAAGAATTGTGATGGTTTGATATTGAGATGTTTGGAGAAGAATGCCATTGATAAAGTGTTGAGAGACTTACATGATGGTCTAGTAGGTGGGAAATTCTCTATAGATTTCACTATGCACAAAGTTCTAAAAGTTGAATATTATTGGCTTATGATGTTCACTGATCCAGGAGGATTTAAAAGGCCAAAAATTCAAAGTCCTTGAATCTCAACAAAAAAGACACCAAGTTGAAGAGCTTGTTGAGAGATTTATAATAGTGCAAATGACACCTGAAAAGGAGTCTGAATGAAGAAGATATGGCTAGTCAAAGATTGGGTCAACCCTAGTCAAAGTCAACATTGACATCAACATCCGTACAAGTGATGTCAACAGTCAACCCTAATAGGGTGATGTCAACGTGATGACATGGCACCACCCAGAGGCTGACATGTGGCATGCTAAATTGGCATTTTCAGGTGGCCAAATGGCCCAATAAAAATATGCCATGTGGAAGCCCTAGGGAGTTCCATGTGGCAACTCTCAATGACTTCCATGTGGCACCTTTCAATGACGCAGGACCTCATGTCATCTGGTGACCGAGCGGAAGGGGCCACTCACAGGGTGCCACATGGACCAATCATATGGAGCCATGTGGCACCTCGAGAAAAGCCCAATGAAGGCTAAGGGACAAAAACTGAAAAATTAAAAAAAAAGAAGAAGACTGGCCCGAACGTTGAATCCGATGGCTGGACTGGCCAATGACGAATCCGGTTTCCAGACCAACCGATGGTCACATCCCAAAATATCCAGCCAAGTCTATGCACCAGTCATATCATAAAGTTTGGCACAGGTTTTTAATTGGATAGAGGATAAACCATGCAACGAATACCATATATAAAATATTTGGTCAATACGATTGTGAGATAATTGCTACACTGTATTTTAAATACATTGTAGCAAAGTACCAAAAGGGGAGGCCCACGGGTTTGACCCTGATACCTCCCCCCTATTATTAACCACTTGTTACCAACGAATCATGGGTGGGACTTGGTAAAGTACGCCCCAAATATTATACTTAAACTCAGATTTCCCATCCACAGGAGGCTGACGCACAACCACTGTACAATGGAACAATTTTCTATGCAGGTACATGCATAATTGTGTAGTGACATGCTTTACAAGGCGAAGATCCCATGAGGGCCTGGGATGAGCAGTGACAATATTTGATGTTTTCATAGTCATTCTTGTATGCTTTCTCACCATGAATACACCGATGTAGTCATATTTTGCATCCGAGCAGTGGATCTTTAGACCATTTTCAGTTTTGAGGTATAACCATGTATTTATGTCAATTTTTGCTGAGATAGTATAAAGGCCTCTCCACTATGAAGTGGGCCCAGAGACATAGTCCATTCTTTGGACAAAATACGTTATCAAGATTTGTGATATTTCCATCTTTCCCATCCTTTCTCCATATTTATGTCTTCTTTGTTTACGATGCACATTATATTTATTTATGCTCTTTAATGAAATTCATGTAATGGTCATCAAATAAAAGATCACAAATCATGTTGGTACCAAAGCGGTGTTGTTTGACTTGAATTGCGAGTGTGAATGCTTACTAGGGCCAAGCTCAAAGCAGGTAAAGGAAAACTCAAGACTTTCAACCCATAGATTGGATGTGCAACTCGAAGAAGGAAAATAGAGGATGAAGAACTCCGTGCAGAGAATGAGAAGGCTTTCCACATATCTTTCTACCAGATGTCAAGCATGGTAGAAAAATTATTTGCAGATTACAAGAAGAGAGTGGAAAAGAAGGAACAAAAGAAGAAAACTAAAGAAGAGGATAATGATTCAATGAACCGGGAAAATGCAGGAGACTGTCCTGAGCCTCCATCTCCATATTCAAATTCAAGATCTTATTGCTCTTCGTCTCATTCTCATCATTCTAATTTTCATCAGAATGCTTCGAAAAATCCATTATTGAAATTTGATGTCAAATTTAATTTCCCCATGTTTAATTGAGAAGCTAATGTAGATAAGTTAAATAATTGGATTAGATAGATTGAAATTTACTTCCATGTACAACAGATTGAAGAGGAAGAGGTGAATATCCAGTTGGATTCTCTTCGGCTGGAAGACACATCCCTTGTATGGTGGGAGAGAAAACTTTAAAAAGGTAGCAAATATAATGGTAAAATCCTTTCTTCATGGTCTGGATTTACATCTACATTGAAAAAGCAATTTTATCCACTAGGTCATGTTCAAAAAGCCATGATGGAATGGAAAAAATTTAAGACAGGGTCAAGGTCAGAGTGTTCAGAGTTTCATAGAGGAGTTTAGGAAACATGCACTTGCATTGAATATTCCTTTAGATTCTCCATAGAATTTAATGAAATATATTAGTGCACTTCACAGTTACATTCGTCACAAAATGTTGTTATTTAATCCCACAAATTTAGATGAGGTATGCATGCAAACAACTCACCCTGAAAGAAGGGGAAATAATGTACAATAAGATCATAAGCATTCAAAAAACCATTTCAAAAGAAAAACAAAAGGAAAGGACAAGAAGACAACGATAACAAAGAAAGAGGAAGGGAAATCCTCTTGCACTCATTACCAAAATTATGGGAACGATGACGATCATTGTTGGAAGCTGCATATGAAGTTAATACCAAAGAAATTTGGTGGAAAAAGGAAGAAGAAAATTGTTGCTACAATGTAACAAGACCTAGGTTCCGACTTAGGTGATGAAGAGAAGATCACACCAATTGGATTACAAGGTAAAGTCTCATTACATGCTAGTTCAAATTCTATAATTCCATCCCTTGAAAATGATAAAAGAAGAAGTGAATTATTCCACATAAGAGTAGTGAAAAAGCACACAAAAGTTGAAAATTTGTTTGGTTTGGGCTCACAAGTTAACTTGATATCTAAAGATATTGTGAAGAAATTGAGGCTAGCCACAAGACCCCACCAAAAACCTTACCCTCTTATTTGGGTGCATGGCGATACAAAACTTCAAGTTACCAGACAATGTAGATTGATGTTTGATATTGCTTCTAAGTTAATAGATGAGGTTGATTTGGATGTGGTTCCTTTGGATATTATGGTATTGTAATAGGGAGTCCTTATCTTTATGAAATAAAAGCTATATTCTTCCAGAAAGAGAAAAAGTACCATATCACAAAAGATGGAGTGGAATATATTATTAGAGCTCATAGCACATAAACTAACCCATCACTTATTAGTGTAGGTCAAATGAAGAGAGCCATAAATACTTACAAGAACCTTGTGCTTACGATTGTAAAGACAAAATACCTTGATAAGTCTAATTCTCCCGATGCTTTTGATCCTTTACATAAAAATGAGGATAGGAAAGGGCCTTCGACACTTTGGGAGAAAATATTAGCACCGAACCAATGCTATCTCTACTTGACCTTCAACATCCATTCAAGGTTGAGACCAGTGCATATGCCATGAAATCGTATATTCTTTTCAGACCTCCTAGTTTTGCATCTATTATTTTGAAGAATGCTTCCTTAGCTCATGTTAGTTATGCTGAACAATATGTTATTGACGAAGTCTTCAAAGATGTATGTGAGAGGATAATCCATGGTTTGCAGGTGAAGAGATTTTGTTTGCAAGACAAACTACTCTACCATTTTGGTATACTTTTTATTCCTACCATTGAAAAAGTGCATGTAATTGGAGAAGCTTACACTTCTCTTATATTTGAGAATTTTGGGTTAGAGAGTATTGTAGTACACTTGCAGAGGTTATCTTTTCCTTGAATGAAAGTAATTGTAACCATGAATGTAAA
>ML862450.1:8531-23537 GCA_009831015.1 Picea engelmannii
GATGTTGATCAAAGAACATATCGCTCTATGATAGGCAGTCTTTTGTACATCACAGCATCTCGTCCTGATATAATGCAAGTTGTTGGAATGGTAGGTCATTTTCAGTCTGCCCCTAAACAAACTCATTTGGTAGCTGTCAAAAGGATATTTAAATACTTGAAGGGAACAATGAATTATGGTCTGTGGTATCCTAGAAATCAGAATTTTTAGTTAACTACTTATTCAGATGCAGACTGGGTAAACTGTGTTGATGAGAGAAAAAGCACCAGTGGAGGAGAATTTTTCCTAGGTGACTCATTAGTTGCATGGCTCAGTAAGAAGCAAGGATATATTCCATTATCCACTATAGAGGTAGAATACATTGTTGCTGCTACTTGCTGCACACAAATTTTATGGATGATACAAACTCTTGCAGATCTGAAGATAAATTACACTGATCTTATTCCAATTCATTATGACAACACCAGTGCTATTAGTGTCTCCAAGAATCCTGTTCTTCATTCCAAGACTAAGCATATTCCAATCAAGTACCATTTTCTCAGAGAACAAGTTACAAACAGAATTGTTCAACTGAATTATATACCTTCTACAGAACAGATTGTTGATATCTTTACTAAACCATTAGCAGCAACCCCTTTTGGATATCTTCGTCAAAAGATGGGGGTTATGATTTCTTGTGTTTAAAATGTTCACCTGGTCAGGAGTATTTATTGAATATCTGGTGTATTTCCTAGATGTTTATAGGCGACAAGGGGAGTATGTTTTGCAACAAGGTCAGTGGAAGAATGTTTCTTCTTTGACATTGATGTCAAAGGGGGAGAAAGGAGTCAAGTCCAAAATGTTTCAGGAACAGAGTCGAGTCTGAATGGCCGAATGCAGAGGAGAGTCGAGTCTGAATGCACCGAATGCAGAGGAGAGTTGATTCTGAATGCAAGTGGGTGCTTGTGTTGCCATCAATGCCAAAGGGGGAGATTGTTGGTAAATATGTAACAGACAATGAAAGGAATGAAGAATGTATAGAGGGTTGTTAGCATATTTACAGGCAGTGTATACTTGTCATTGATGGCGAGTACAGTTGTGGTTGTGGTGATGGCTTGAGTACAACAGCAATGAGTAGCAGCACAACAATAATCGGGAGGAGAAGAGTCAGTGACCGTTGGATCCCATTCAAGTTTCCCGAAAGAACGAGGGACGTCAGATCTGAATGATGACAAGACGAGTGCACTGAAGAGGAGGATAGATCTCAGTCGTTAGATCCAAGTGCAAGACCCGACCATCGTCATATCAAGGATAACCTGCACGCTTTTTAAAGTACAAGGCGAAGTGGGAGTAATCGCGATGTGAAAAATCGTAATCTAATCTGAGCCATCGAGATATAGGTTGATCTGAACCGTTGATCAAACTCCACATCGGAGTTTCGAGAATCGCGACTTTGAAATTCCAAAATCACTTGACATCAAGAACCCCGAAATCGTGATATGCGATTTCACGATTTAATTGAAGCCGTTAAAGTTAGAAGTGATCTGGACCGTTAATTCTAGTCACTGTCGGAGCATCGGGGATCGGGACTTTGAAATGCCAAAATAACTTGACATCAAGAACCCTGAAATCGCGATATGTGATTTCGCGATTTAATCGTAGCCATTAAAGTTAGAAGTGATCTAGACCGTTAATTCTAGTCACTGTTGAAGTATCGGGGATCGGGACTTTGAAATGCCAAAATCAGTTGACATCAAGAACCCCGAAATCACGATATGCGTTTTCGCGATTTAATCACAGTCGTTAAGATAAGAAGTGATCTGGACCGTTGATCAAACTTTGTGTCGGAGTTTTGAGAATCACGACTCCAAAAGGAAAAGAAACAAGTGTAACAAGAATCCCGAAAATGCAATATGAGGAATCGCGATGTAAACTAAGACGTCAGATCTAGATTGATCAGAACCATTGATTACAATCTGTGTCGGAGTTTCGTGAATCGCGACTCCGAAAGGAAAAGAAACAAGTGCAACAAGGATCCCGATTTCGTGATATGAGAAATCGCAAAAGCGTTTTTCACATAAAGCCTTGGTCACATCCCCTGGTCACGGGAAGAAAAGGAGTCAGTCCAAATAAGCTACATTTCGAAGTTTCGGAGATCGCGATGTAAAAGTGTCAAGAAACTTGGGCAAAGAAATGCCGAAAACCAATTTAAAATGAAATAATAATAAAGGTCATTCAACGGTGTGGATAAGATTTGAATGTGATCGGAGGGTTGTTGTTCTTCTCACACATTAACGCTTCAGTTATGAATCTGTTAAGAGAAACAGACTCATGATGACGAATTGGTTAGCATTTCAGTTGCTAGGACAGGTGTTCTTATTTCGGCTGAGGGAAGGCGAAGTGGAACCATTGGGAAGGTATGATTAAAAGAAGAGGAGACAGATTGTGTAGGGTTGGTTGTTCTGAAGTGAATATGAATAAACGGTAAGAAAAAGAAAAAGAACAGAGGCATAGCATGAAATTGAGAAAATGTGTAGAGCGAGATGAAACGCAGAGCAGAAGCAGAGAAGAATGAAAGACAGAGAAGAAGCAGAGTTGAATGACAGAAAAAGATTGATGCAGAGCAGACCTGCTAAACAAACAGAAGAAGAGAAGAATTGCAGAACAGTTTGTTGAAGATCAGATACAAAGAAAGATTGGTAAGAATTGATTCACCTGTGTATTTGTCTGTGTATTCATTATTTGATATTTTAGGGAGGTTGGGAGGTGCTCGGGAGGACTGTTGTCCTCAGAGGTTCAAGTGGGAGCTTGAACACGGGAAGTTGTTGCTTCCATCTGGTTGCAGCCAGAGAAACCAGGGTGGCAGGGTGGTGCTAGGGAGAACAAGTGTTCTCTATTATACAGGTTGGAGCCTGTGTAACTGGAAGTTGGTGCTTCCATCCAGTTGGTGATGGAATATTCAGGGAGTTGGTGCTTCCTTCTAGTGGGTGCTAGAGAAACGAGAGAGTTGGAGCTTGTAAAACAGAGGTAGCAGCCTCACATTGAGTTGGTGCTCAATTGTAAATGATGTACAGAACTGAAAAAGACTTCCTATCATTTCGAAGAAGAAGAGGTTTTCTCCCTTTATGGGTTTCCTCGTCAAAATTTGTCTATGTGTGTACTTTATGTGTGACTGATGGTCTTTACTTTTACTATCCATATGTTGTATATTGTTGATGACCACATGAAGAAAGATTAATAATGTTTGAATAGACTTAAAATTGTTTAAGCTCACATACAACTGATTCACCCCCCCCTCTCAGTTGTTTTAGTATTTCCAACACTATCTAGGGACCAAACTTGGAAATACAGAGTCAGAACAGACTCTACGAGATAACTATGAACCTGTCAATCCCTTATAATTACCATTTTCCTGTTACAGGATTTGGATTTTGAAGTGAAAGGCGCTTCCTTCAAACCATTCTCCCTAGTGACCGCAGGCTCAAGTCCATGACTTTAACCAAATATTGGATAAGATCCGAGTGTGTAGCCCTCAAGGGCTTGTCAAATTCCCATATGACCAGGACCCTAGAACCCTACGCTACACTAAAAAGGAGCTAAGCCTTTCAGTTTTTGGGACTTCATAGGTCCAAGACTTCGAGATGTTGGAACCCCACAACATTCAAATCTCACCGAAGGAAACTTGTTGAAATGGTGACGGGACAGTTGAAGGGAAAATGGAAGTTTCATATCCATTGTCATGGGATCTGCTTTATCGTTAAACCCTAACCAAAATTTTAGTCATGAAGTAATGTGAGTTGTAGATCTCAGGATCTTTGAGATATTTCGTGACCGTTGGATACATGTTACAGTCAAATTTGGCATTGACTCACTCTAGGAGTGAAAATTCATTAAACAGTTGGAATCACCACATCGAAGTCGTGAAGTAATGTGGGTCATAGAACCAATGAATCTTTAAAACCCTTCTCTACCTTTAGATCAATCATAGTGGAAGGATAGAGTAAGTGGTACCATCAGCCAACAACAGACATTCTTTCCTTATGTATGACCTTTCTGGTAGGTAAACCTTCAATACCTAAATGGGTTAAGACTTGTAAGGGACACAAAGTCGTTGAAGTCCCGAAGTGGTGAAATCCCGCCAACCATTAGATCGAGCAGAGGAATTCGGGAACATTGTGGAAGGTTGATAAAGGATTTGTTGGGAACGTTCTCGAACATTAGATCAACTAGAGGGAGATGGTGTAAGCACTTCAACGAAGTCCTACTTTGGGAATTCAGAACTTTGAGACTCCAAGAGATGCAAGGATATAGGATGGTATGTTAAACTTCAAAGTGTCGAAATTCATGTCTGTGGTGTCCAACCTCAGTTGGATAGGGCACATACATCAAGATGATGTGGCACATCTGGGTATTTTCACATGGCGTCATGGGGTTGGTCATGAATTAAGTGTGGGACATGTAAGGTACCCAGCCTTCCCAAGGCCAGGCATGCTACCAAATTTATCTACTCTGCTCAAACTCTGATACACACACACACACACACACACATATATAATGAAAATTTAACATATATAGACATTTTTCTCATATACAGATTCATGCGGAAGTGATAATAAACACATACATGCAATAAACATAGGCAATTCTGATAAACTTCATATATGTACTTAAACACAACATGTAAAATTAACATAGAATCGATACTTATATTTTTATGAGAATACCACCAACTACGTGAAAACCTTCCATGAACCTCCTAGACTTAGACCACGCCACTCCAAGCTATCAACAGTGGGTCTCCCCTGAGCTGGGACTAAACTCCAACTAGAGTAAAGGAAATCCTTGGCTAGGATGAGACTACAAAAAGATGCACAATGCAACAGGAAGGATTCCCTCCAAGTAGCCTACTTATGCCCACCACTCACAGACTCTCATCCCCCACATGCCTGTCCCACCCTGGGAATATACACCTTCATTGTTCCATAGTCCATTAGTTTCTCTACTTCCCTTCCATGGCTTCAACAACATGTCAGATCAAGAATTCCCATAGCTCTGTAGTTGTTGTTGGACTCCCTTGAGGAGAAATCACTTCCCTAGCAATATCTCTCACTTGGAGAGAGTTTCTCACATGCTTGACAACCTGCTTCTTCAATCCATGGGCATGAAAAACTGCCTCTTCAAAACCACATGCCTGATAACCTGCTTCTTATATCCAACTCCTAAGTCCAATGAGTAACCACAGTAGCAAAATCGGGTAAGGAAGGGTACAGGCTCAGCAAAAATACCAGTGCACGCAAGATACAAAGGTTGGCGATGGAAAAGGGTTCAACAATGGAGGAAAATGTCTGAGTGCGTGCCTGCTCAGTGTATGAGTGAATGGGGAAAAGGATGGCTAGAATGGTGAGCTAACCCCCACAATGATGGATTTTCCCACATAAATATGCATGCATCCTGGATGACACATGCCTCTCCAAGAGTTTGTTCCTCTCTACTTGGAGTTCGTTCCTCTCCCCAAAGGAACTCAGGATAACAAGGTTTATTTCCCAAGCCTTAGTATTTTAGGAAAACACATTATAATATTCCCTTGGGTTAATCCCTCAAGATTAGCCCCTTTTTCCTAGCCTCTTAGCCCCCTTCCCTTTCCCTTCCTAGTAGAGCTTAGTCCCCCATGAATCTTTCTTTGTGGTTGGTCTACACGTAGCGATGTATTTTTATTAATGATCTGCATAATTACATATACAAAAATAGGCTCATTGGCCTTAGCATCTAGGCTCTCCGACCTAATAAATGCATAATCATCCCAGCTTATAAATACTTGTCTCACTAGCCTATAAAATACATTAAACATCCTTACAATTATGCAAGGGCTCGGCCTTAGGGTATTACAATCCCCTCCCCTTATTTATGCACTATCCTCAATGCATCATGTTTACATATTACAACAATATTTTCAAAAATATTCAAAAATATGCGGGTATTCTTCTCGCATAGTATCTTCATGCTCCCAAGTTGCGTCCTCAGGACCGTACCAGGTCCATTGGACCTTTACAATCCCTATGGATCAATTCTGGAGCTATTTGATTTTTTGGTCCAGAATGTGTACTGGATGCACTTGAAAAGCACTTTCTTGCTCCACCTGAATCACATTCCAATTAATAACATGATTATCATCAGGTTTATATTTATTAATCAATGATACATGGAATACATTATTTATATACATAGATACAAGAAATGCAATCATATAAGCTACTAGTCCAATCCTCTCTAGGATTTTAAACGGACAACAATATATGGCTACCAACTTGGAACAATTTCCCAACTTCAGAGAACCTATGTTGGCCTTCACCTTCAAGAAAACATGATAACCCAATTTAAATTCCCTGTGAGTTATTCTCTTGTCAGCATAGATTTTGTGCTTGTCTTGGGAAACCTTTAAATTATGTTTTATCTTCAACATTAATTCTTCCATTTCTTTGAGAAACTCTAGCCCAATCACTGCTCCATCAACTGGGTTGTCCCAGCTTATTGGTCAGTTGCACTTTCTACCATAAAGTGCCCCAAATGGGCTCATCTTCAGTGATGCTTGGTACCCATTATTGTAGTCAATTATACCAAGTGTAGATAAAATTCCCATTTATATGGTTTTTTCCATGACGCACATCCTTAGAATATCCTCTATCACTTAGTTCACGCTTTCTATTTTCCCATCATACTCGAGATGATAAGTTGTGTTGAAGTTCAGATTTGTTCCAAACCCTTTGAATAATCCCTTCCAGAACTTTGAGGTAAACTTTGGGTCTCTGTTAAACACAATTGTCTTGGGTATGCCATGCAAGCGTGCTACTTCCCTCATATAAATATCAATAACATTGGTTTCCTTGTGAGTAACCTTCATAGGAATGAAATGGGCAGCTTTTGTAAGCTTGTCCACCACCACCATGATAGCATCATGTTGCTTGCTTGTTTTGGGCAATTTGGTGATGAAATCCATTGTCACCACTTCCCACTTTCACTCAGGAATGGGAAATGGCTAGAACAACCCAGCTGGGTGTCTATTCTTAGCCTTGACCTTTTGATACTCCAAACATTTATCAATGTATTCAGCAATATCCTTTTTCGTGCCTGGCCAATAATATTGGCTCTTGACTGTTGAAACTGTTTTCTAATATCCTGGGTGTCTAGCATAAGGTACATTATGCATCTCTTTTAAAATCATACTCCTCAATTCATGAGAATTGGGTAAATAAATTATGTTTCTGAACAAGAGAATTTCATCAATTCCCAATTCATAATCTTCAACTTTCTGCTGCATTTTACCTTGCTGCAATTTTGTTACTAATTCCGTGTACTGCAAATATGATTTTTCATCCTCAAATACTCTACCTTTAAGATTATTTTGATATGTTCTAATGGTTGTAGCATGAATTTCATGCACTCTCATTCTATGTGCATCAACCACCTTGTTCTCTTTTCCTTTGATGTGCTTAATATCAAATTCATACTCACAGAGGAATTCCAACCATCTTCTCTGCCTAGGATTTAAAGTTGGTTGATCAAACAAATATTTCATACCATTATGGTATGTCCTCAGCTAAAACCTCTTTCCCATGAGTTAGTCCCTCCACTTCTTCAAAGCATGCACTATGGCTTCCAACTCCAAATCATGAGTGGCATAGATCCTTTCATGCTCTTTCAATTTTATGGATTCAAAACATATCACAAACCCATTCTAACTAAGGAATCCACCAAGTCCATCTTTGCATGCATTTGTGCAAACCACAAAATATTCATTTGGGTCAACAATCCTCAGAATTGGAGCACTGGTTAACAACTACTTCAATTGTTGGAAACTCTTTTCAAATTCTGATGTCCATTGAAACTTCACCCCCTTCCTTTGCAAGGAAGTGATTGGGTGAGCAATTCTCAAAAACCCTACAATGAATCTTCTGTAGTAGCTAGCTAGACCCATGAAGGATTTGCCTTTTGTCACATTCTTAGGTTTTTTCTACCCTTTAATGGCTTCAATCTTTTTGGGGTCCATTGCTATCCCTTCTTCGGATATGATATAACCCAAATAGTGAATTCAGTTTGGATCAAATGAGCATTTTCTCAATTTGGCATACAGTTAGTGCTCTCTTAACACTTGTAACACCATCCTCAAGTGACACTCCTATTCTTCTTCTGACTTGGAATATACAAGGATTTCATCCAAAAGGACAATGACAAACTTGCCTAAATATTCCCAGAAAACACCATTCATTAAGCACATGAAAAAAACTGGTGAATTTGATAACCCAAATGGCACCATTGTGAATTCATAATGACCATAACTTGTCCTGAAGGTGGTCTTGTTGATGTCTTCATATTTGATCCTTAATTGATGATATCCTGACCTAAGATCAATCTTTGAGAATATCCTTGCATCCTTAAAATGATCAAATAGATCATCGATCCTTGGCAAAGGATACTTGTTCTTTATAGCCACTTTGTTCAATTGTTTGAAGTCAATGCACAATCTCAATGTCCCATATTTATTCTTCACAAATAATATTGGGGCACCCCAAGGTGACACACTTGGGCATATATACCCCTTCTTCAGAAGCTCTTCATTATGCATTTGCAACTCCTTCAGCTCTGGTGTACTCATTCTGTAGGGAGTCTTTGATATTGGAGCTTCTCCAGGCATCAAGTTTATAAAGAAATCAATATCCCTCTTTGGGGGTAGTCCTAGTATCTCCTTGAACACATCCTCAAAATATTTCAGGACTGCGATATCCTCTAGATTTGGCACCTTGTCCTTAGGTGCTTCCTCCATATGAGCTGCAAATATTTGGTAACCCTTTCTGTAACACTTCTTAAGCTGCATTGTTGAGATCTCTTGGACAGTAATTGCCCTAGGAATTCCTTGGACTGTTCTTGGGTTCCCTTCCTCATCAAGGCAAGTAAATGCCTTGTTATGAAATTCTAAGAAAACATGGTGTTGTTCCAACCAATACATACCAATTAGGCAGTCATATGAACCCAATGGTAGGATTTTCAAATATTCCTTGGTACTTATCCCATTCATGTCCACTGGACATGATTTAACTAGCTCAACAACTTTTCTCTTGGCTCCTGTGGCCAGTTGTACCAACCAATATTTCTCATGCTTGCTTCTTGGAAAATGCAATCTTTCCACTACCTTAGGATCTATGTAGCTATGAATAGCTCATGAATATATTAAAATAGTAGAGGCATGGTTATTGATCATACCTTCTACTTCAATCATGTGTGATTGAAACTCTGCTTTCTTGTTGTCCAAGGATTCATAGATCTTAGGTACACTTTTGTGCATGTCCTCCACTGTTTCTTCTTGTTATACATTGTGGAAAACTCTCACTTTTTCACTTTCGTGAGGACAATCTCTATACTTATGGTCTCATTAACAACCCCAACATTGAATGGGTGTCTACCTTGGCTTTTTCCCACCTACCTCATCCATTTTGTTCTCTCTAAAATATTGTTGTCCTTGAGGACTGTTTCTGAAAAATGGTGGCTTGTTCCCCTTCTGCCTCTATTCCCTCTTAAACATATTATTGTCTTCCCAAGATCTTTGTAAAGTAGGATTTCCTTTATGTTGATCATATAATCACTTGGATCTCCTTATTGTTTCTTCCAAAGTATTTGTATCATCATATTGGATCTTGTCACTGATGAAAGATGGAAACCGACTCAAGTATCTTTGGATCTTAGATATCTCATCCTTGATGAAGGAGACATACTTCAACAGTTCTAAAAATGTCCTTTCATATTCATCAATAGTCATGCTACCCAGTTTGAATTCAAAGAATTCTTTCATTTTTTTTTCATAATACCTCTTGGTCAGGTATTTCTTCTCAAAATTCTTCTTCAATTCCTTCCAAGTCACATTTTTCTCTCTGATGTGTTGCACTTGCATAAGTTGAGACCACCACATGGATACCTTTCCTTTCAGCTGATAGATAGCAATTGTTCCTTCTACATGAGAAGAATAGTTATGCAATTGGAAGTACTTCCTCATGCCTAGTAGCCATTTCTCAACATCATCATCCTTCTTGTGCTCACCATCAAAAGTGGGAGGTTTGATATTATTCATTTCTCCTTTCAATTCGTCCACCCCAAACCTCCTATGCTTCCTGACATGGGATGGAATTGAGTTGTTTTTTTATCTCCTATTGTAATTCCTTTGGGAGTGATGGTGATGTCTGTTATCACTCCTTGATCTTCCTTTTCCCTCAAGGGTCCTGTGGCTTTCTGATTTGCTGGAGCCACTTTCCTTATCCAAATTCTTTTCAATTTTTTACAAGCTTTTCATTAACTTCATATTGAAGTATTCTTATTGTTCATTGGCTTTCATAAGCCTTTAATTATCATCCTTGTGGCTCTGGACATATGTCTACAATTTTCTAAGGGTCTCATCCATATTTATGTCTTCCTCCTTTCCTCCTCCATGTCCATTGGAGTTGGTTCCTTCCATACCCAACTGAACATTCAGCCCTATGATTTCATCCTCTTGACTATATACTATCTATGTATCATCCATCACTTTTCACTCTCTACTGATTCTGATCTGACAATTGTTAACTCTGCAAAAATGTGCAACCAACAAAACTTTGTCAGGCTAATTGTTCTTAATATTTTCGTGAAAACACGAACTATTCTGATTCACTAATTTATATCATACTTAATTTCTATTATTTTCCTAAGAAATTGACTGTTTAGATCCAATTTTTGGGTGAACAATTATCTTATATTGTTCAAGACCTTTCTAATACTTGTTTCCATGCTCAATTCTTAGTTTTGAGCAGGAAGTTATGGATACTTGAACAATTGTATTTTCAGTGATGCAATCTTGTACATGGATTCTTCCAACTCAGATTCGAATTGGTTCTTGGATCCATGTTGGATCCCTTCTTCAGGTTTACAGGCCCTCCTTACTTCTTTAGGTGTAGGTATGTACAATCAAGAACCTAACGTGCTCTTTCTCTAAGCGCTTTCTTGTTCTTAAAACAAAATTTTAGGCACTAGCCCCTTTTATTCGACCCCCAAATTCATGTGACCTTAGGATATGAACCAAAACTAACAAATAGGTTCTTATATTGTGCTTTGGGGCTTCAGAGGATCTACGTTCATTACAATACATTTCCTCGGAACGCCAATTCTTCAAACACTCGGAGGACATAAAAATCGATGGTCCTTGTTCCTTGTTTAGATCTACCGTGGATAGGATCTCTAGGACTCCGGCTTCGGCGGGTTCGAGAACTTCTCTACAAATTTCTCAGAGTGTTGAATCACCGGATATTCTCTCTCTTGCCTCCACATGTCATCTCCCAATCAACGATTGAGATTAACTCCAGCCCTCTGGGATTTCTCGACTCAAGCAACCTGCAACTCAAATCCTCTGGAGTACCACTTATTTAGACCTTTGTGTTTGATTCATCACGTCCTCTATGATCAACGGTCAAGATGGACTCCGAAAGTCCTCGAACCCAACTGTTTATGCCTTGAATCCTCTGGACTACGGGATCTACTGTCATTTATCCTCTCACAATCAATGGTGAGGATTTACTCCTCTCTTCAAAACTTCAGGAATCTTCATACTTAACAAATCTTAACCAATTTCCTCCAAAGTGCTAAGTCTCTGGACTGCAGGATCTAGCGCCACATGGAAGAATACTAGAAGAGGACATGTGGCCCAATCTGAGGGGTGACACGTGTCAATTTCTAAATGGAAAATCAGTCTTTAGAAAGCACAAAACACACTGACACATGGCATGCACCATGTGTTCCCATGTCACCCCAGGTGAAATCACCAAGACACGTCACTTCGGTGCTTCATGACTTCGTAACTTCGGGATCCAAGACGTTGGAGGTCTGGAAGTTCTTCCAATAGTTTTTTCCTGAAAATCGAACTCTCGAAATTCTTAATCTCCTAGGGTTCACATAGTAAAATTGTCATCAATCAAGGTGGTGACACAAGGACCCACCATTGAGTGACATGTGTCAAGTCCCAATCAGTACTAAAGGCCTATCAAAAGTACAAAAACAAGTGACATGTGGCAGACTTAGAGTAGTTCCATGTCACCCTAGGTGTCATCATCATGCCATGTCACTTTGGTGCTTCGAGACTTCAGGGATTTCTTATCATTGACACTTTCTCAAAACTTTTGAATTATCGAACTGTCGAACAGGTCCACGTCACCCCTGGTGACATCATCATGTTACATCACTTCAACAAACTGGTACTTCTGGTATTTCTTATCATCGACACTTTTTTGAAACTACCGAAAACTGCTTGTCATAGCTTTGAGACTTCATCGATTTCTTCACTGTGCAATCTCCAACGGATTTCCCCAGAAAATGAACTGTCGAACCACTTGGGAAATCCAATCGTTCTCCTCCTCCCAGATGATATACAGTTGAGATTCATTCTGAGACTTCAGAGCTTTGTTCTTCATCTCCTTTCTCAACAAAACCTTAAAAACTCATCAAAGTAACAAAGTTAGAAGGACTTGATGGTTAACTACTGTGCACCTTTTCCAGATATGACGGTTGTGAGGGATCTGTTTTTTATTAAAGTTGGTCATCATTGATGTCAACCCTTGAAGAAAGTCTGGTAGAAAATTCTGGTAGCATAAAGGTCTGGGTAATGGACCCAAGTTTTTTTTATGTAAAGATGACTCATTATTGTATTTTCATGGTTGATAAGAAGTAAAAATGGATGAACTCCAAAGTGGTCCCCTTGTGGTGAAAGCCCTCACAGGAATATGCTTTGTGGATTGAGTTATCCTAGAAGTATGATTAGAGAACCCATGCTAAATTGTGGAAAAACGAGATGAAGGTCATTGAATTTTTCAGTGAAACTATCCTAGATGGATAGTACTTGTCATGCCATTTTCAGTGGTATGTGGAATGTCACATAACTCCTCACAGTTAGAGAGTTATGGCCATGTAAATTTGGAGAAACCTCATGAGTCATATAGAAGCCCCCAAAATTCAAATTGTTTACAAAAGAAATTATTTAAATAATAAAGTTAATGGAGAACTCCATTAAATAAGGAAAGTGGAATACTACATGAAAGTATAAATAAGAGGCAAATCTCTCTCATTTAATTACACTTGAACACATTGAATATCTTTTGTTGTGTGAGGATTATTGAAAGTACTCATTGATACATCCAAAGTTGTGAAAGTCTGAGGTAGTACGAAGGGTTGATGATGAAATTCTCGGAATTACAATGAATACTAAAAAACTGTATTTTATGAGGCATACATGAGCTGCCAATGTATTAGGGTGAGTACATACTGAGGAGTATGCGGGATGACAATGTATTAGGGTGCATACGTATGTGGGATGGTAGTGTATTAGGGTGCATACATGTTGGTGAATCCATGGAAACTTGAGAACATGAAGATAAAGAGGTTCTATATTTTAAGATCAAGCTCCAAGGAAGGTCTACAGTGCTCAGATACATCAGATCTATCCATTGGTTCCAAAGGTATGTCTTTTTTCTATGAATACTTGGATTTTTATGTATGCATGAGAAATGGTTATGGATATTTGAGGATTCTCCCTAGAGAGATGAGTGGTTTCATATCAGAAAGGGTTTGATGACTAGATCATGTGAGGGTTATTATACTTGTTCATGATTACACACACCTATATGGCACATGACTAGACAAAGATATATATGCTTTGGGTAAAGGTTATGTATGATGATTCCTACACAGGGTAAAATTACAGTCTGGATACAGTGACAGGTTACATATCTATGTGAAAGAAGTTACATGGGGTTGGAAGTTTTCAAGAGAAAGGAAACCCTAGTTTTCAGAAGGCATACACCAGCTGCATAATATTTTGGTCGTGTACATGCACGGGTTGCATAACATATAGGGTGCATACATACGTGTGCTGCATCACTACAGGTCACATACCTATTGTATTTTTGTTGATACATGTTTAGTTCAAGTACAGATTGATTATAGGGTAGTTGTACAGATTGGATGTAGGTTAGTGGTATAGGTTGATACAATTGTACAGTGGTATATCTCACAGTGATAGTGTGACAATGGTTTCATCATTCTACTTCTACGTCAGAGCGGTTGGACAAGGCACGAACAGGTGGTTATAGCCACCTTCCGGTTGTAATCGAAAAACATAGGGGATTGTAGCCTCCTTATGGTTGTAGAGAGATAATTGGGGAGTTGGATCTTCCCTTAGGTTGTAGCCTAAGAAACTAGGGGGTTGGAGGCTCCTTCCAGTTGCAGCTGGAAAACAAAGTAATTTGATGCTTCCAATGAATGTAATTCTTCAAGACATATAAGAAAAAACATTACGTGGTTTTCTCCCATTTTGGGTTTCCACAGTCTGTATTTATTGGATGATAATGCTACATTGATATTTCACTTGGATTATATGGTTAAAAATGATTATTATTTCTCTAGCATTGATTCACCCCCCCTCTCAGTAATCCAACAATTGGTATCAGAGCAAGTTCCTTCAGAAATCAGTTTAACCACTGAAAGGTAGATGATGGAGAGAAACAACTTGTATAAAAATAGAATACCACAGTTTGATGGACAAAAGTATGCATTTTGGAGCATAAGGATGAAGACATTTATACATGCACAGGGATTTGAAATTTGGCAATCAATTGTAGATGGATACACAGTACCAACAATTCCACCAACAAATAACAAAGCAGTGAAACACGATCAGAATAATTCCAAATCCACAAATGCACTTCTGAATGGTCTTGGTGAAACAATACTCACCAAAGTTTCACATTGTAAATACGCTAAATATATTTGGGACAAACTTCGAAATATTTATGAAGGAGATTTAAAAGGAAAAGAAACAAAGCTTCAAACTTACATAGGTCAGTTCAAACAACTAAAGATGAAGGAAGATGAGAATATTGCAGCTTACTTCTTATGAGTCAATGAAACAACAAATGCAATCATGGGATTGGGAGAAGAAATCAAAGAATCGATAATTGTTCAAAA
>ML862451.1:0-15029 GCA_009831015.1 Picea engelmannii
TGTCATCATCACTTCCAAAAATAATATCATCAACATAAACTTTAATTGATAAAATACTATCTTGAGTTACCTTGATGTAGTGGTTGTTGTCTGCATTCCTTTTATGAACCCTGCTTGTTGTAGATATCTATCCAGTCTAGAGAACCATGCTCTTGGAACCTGTTTTAGACCATACACGACCTTCTTCAACTTGCAAACATAATCTTCATTCTCTAAGAGATGAAATCCTTCTAGTTTCTCAATGTAGACTTCTTATTCTTCAAGTTCCCCATTCAGAAAGGACGATTTCACGTCCATATGATACACTTTAATATTCTTGGAGCATGCATAAGCTAAGATCAATTAGATTGATTCCATTTTGGAAATTGGGGCAAACGTCTCTTCAAATTCGATACCTTCAACATATGCATATCCTTTACATACCAATCTAGCTTTGTTCCTGGTAACATGTCTGTCTTCATTCGATTTATTTATGAAGACTACTTTGTGCTAATCACATTCTTGTACCTTGGTCTTGGAACCAATTCCCAAGTCTCATTATTCTCTATTTGATCCAAATCTTCATTCATGTCCTTTTTCCAGAATTCATCCTTGTTGGCTTCTTCAAAATGGTTTGGTTCAATTGAAGAAAAGAGTGCTAGGTGCAATTGTTCTAGTGAACACATTTTTCTTATAGTCTCAATTCCTGCATCTTTGTTCCTGATAATCTGATATGAAGGATGATTCTTATGTACTCATTTTCTAGGTGTCTTTGGAGGTACTTGTTGAACTTGCTCTTCTACTTCTATATGATATTCTTCATCTTCCCCTTATGCAACTTCTTCATCCTTTACTTCTTCTTTGTAAACCTGTTCCACTGATTCCTTTTCTTCTTCCTTTAATTTTAGTCCACTTGTTTCATCAAATGTTATATTGATGCTTTCCACAACTTTGTTGAGCATTAGATTGTAACACTTGTATGCTTTCCTTGTACTTGAGTAACCAAAAAGTACACCTTTGTCCACACGAGAGTCAAACTTTCCCATTCTTCTATCTTCTCTTTTGTTGTAGCATTTGCTTCCGAACACTCTGAAGTGCTTCACATTTGTTGGTCTTCCTTTCCATAGCTCATAGGGATTGTTTTCACTGTTGTTTATGAGCATTACTCTGTTTTGAATGTGAATTGTTGTATGCATTGCATGTGTCCAAAAGACATCTGTCAATTTAGAATCCATTGACATTGTTCGAGACATTTCATGTATTGTCTCATTCTTTCTTTCAACAACTCCATTCTATTGAGGTGTCCTAGTGATGAAGAATAGCCTTTTTATTCCATGCTTGCTGTAGAAATCCATAAATTCCTTTGAAGTAAACTCTCCTCCATTGTATGATCTCTAACATTTGATTTTTGAATCCATTTCATTTTCAACCATTTCCTTGTATACCTTGAAATTTTCAAATGCTTTTGATTTTTTCCTTAGAAAACAGACTACAATCATTCTTGTATAATCATCAACCAATAACATAAATTATTTCTCACCTTTTAAACCCTTTGTTCTAGTTGGTCCAACTAGATCAGTATGCATAATTTCTAGTGGTCTTTTTGTGGAATATTCCTTTGATTTGAATCTGGTCTTTGTTTTCTTTTCTTGTTGACAATGCTTTCATAATATGTTGGTTGGATTTGTGATCTGGGGAATTTCTCTAATACATTCATTTTTGTTGACTTTGAAGAGGTTATCTTAGTTTCTGTGACCCATTATTTTGTGCCATAGCCAAACTTCATCTTCCTTTACTAGACAACACTTTTCATTTCCAATTTCACTTAATACATATATGTTGCTTGAAGTTCTTGTAGTTGTTGCAATCAATTTGTCTGATCCTTGTTTTCTTATATCACACTTTTATGAATAGAACATAAGTTTATGAATTTGGTGACACATTTGACTTACACTTAGAAGATTATTTTTCATATATTCCACTAGTAGAACATTTTATACCTTGGTATTCTTATTTCCAATTCTGACAATGCACTTTCCAATGATTCTAGCTGAGTCATCATTTCCAAAGGAGATTGATCCATCTCTTTCCTTTCTCAATGTAAGAAACTCGTCTTCATCACCTATCATGTTCTTTGAAAAACCACTGTCAACATACCAACCATGTTTCTTGTGTTTAACTTGTAGAGCGAGTGCGCATTCTTCATTGTTAAATTGATTCTACTTTCTTATCCATATTCTCTGTTGAGGTTCATGTCTGTGACTATTGTCATTCTGTTGTGATTCTCTAGGAGGGAATATCATTCTACAATATTTGGCCATGTGTCCAAAGTTTTTTAACTTGTAGCATTCCACTTCATTTCTCAATGATTCAAAATTGTTGTAGATTCTTCTCTGTGTTTCACTAGGCCTTCTTAGATAACCATTTTGTGCATGACTTTGAAAGTTGTGTATGTTCCTTCTATTAGCTTTGCAATTTACAACTTTATGTCCAAAATTATTACATGCATAATATAAACCAAAAAATATAGTTTGATACATGGGAGTTGAAGGTATTCTGAAAGGAGTTACTCTTCTGAATCCTTGTTCTTCTCGATGTCTGCTTGTTTCTGACTATCGCTGATTCTGAAATCTGAATCTTCTAGGTGGAGGAGTGTCCCTCTGATATTTCGTGTAAAACTTCTTGTCTCCTATAAATGTATCTACATATATTCTTGTTTGTGTTTATTTCCTTGTGGTTTTAGAGCTTGAACCTATTTTTTTCTGATTGTATCCTAGCCTGAACTTGTCATGATGTGGCCTTTGATTGTTGATAATATTATCCAAAACCTTTGAGTTGTTCTACATGTTTTTCTGTTGAAGGTGTTTCTCAATGTAACAACCTTTGATTCCAAATTTCCAATGATCCTATCCTTCTCTTCCAGATTTTCTTTGAGTTCTTCTTAGATTCTTTTGTATTCTTCTATTTGAACCTTTAACTCAATGATCATCTACTCTAGTTCTCCAGAGTTTGAATTTTGAGTGTCTTCTTTCTTGTCTAGTTTTTCCTGGAGCTTCTTGTTTTTCTTATTTTCTCTTTTTATAACTTCTATAACACTCAACAATTCTTATTTGTAGTCAAATTTCACCTCTTCATATTCCTCTTCGATGTCTTCTTTATCAGAGTCTTCTATTTCCATGATTATAACTCTTTCTATCTCACTTTCACTTACTTCATCTTCATTTGATGAAGAGTCGTCTTCTTTGGTGCATAAACTTTCCTTGAAGACTTTATTTTTGGTTCTTTTGCTATTTGAATCATCTTATTCATTTATTTTCTTTTTCTTGTGAGGACATTTGTTATCAAAATGAAAAATACCATCACAATTAAAACAAATCAATAGAAGCTTACCTCTATATCTGTCATTGGCTCCCTTTTTTAGTCTTCTGACAAAGTTGGCCACTTCTTCATTGTCTTCCAAGATGTCATTGTTTCTTCTATCCTCTTTTTCTTTTTGCTTTCCCTTTTTCTTTGAATTATTGGATGATTTGAATGATGTTTCTATTATAACCGGATTCTCCCATTCAATTCTCATTTCATAGGATGTGAAGATTCTATGTAGTTCATCCATTCTTATTGAGTCTAGATCTTATCTTTCTTCTAGTGTTGAGATATTAGGATCAAATCTCATTGGAATATATCTTAGTACCTTTTGAAAAATTATAGATTCATCAACTTCTTCTCCCAATCCTATGATTGCATTCACTGTTTCATCAACTCGTAAGAAGTAAGATGCAATATTCTCATCTTCCTTCATCTTTAGTTGTTCGAATTGACCTTTGTAAGTTTGAAGCTTTGCTGCCTTGAATTTTTCATCTCCTTCATAAATATTATGAATTTTGTCCCAAATCTCTTTAGCGGAGCTGCAATGCATAACTTTGACATATACTGAATCATAAAGACCATTCATAAGTGCATTTGTGGCTTTTGAATTATTTAGACTGATTTTCCTTCCACTTTCATTTCTTGGAAGAACTATTGGTTCTTTGTATCCATCTACAATTGATTGCCAAACCTCAAATCTTTGTGCCTATACATATGTTTTCATCCTTCTTCTCTAGAATGCATATTTATATCCATCAAATTGTGGTATTCCATTTTTATACATACTCTTTCTCTCCATGATCTACCTTTCAGTGGTTAAACAGATTTCTGAAGGAACCTTCTCTAATACCAATTGTTGGATTACTGAGAAGGGGGGTGAATCAATAATAGAGAAATGATATCATTTTTACCATAGTATGTAAGTGATATTTATCTTTATGATAAATGTAACATTATCATCCAATAAGTGCAGATTAAATAAATCATAAACAATGAAAAATCACACACATACACAATACACCAATATTTTTACATGGAAACCCAATGCAGGAGAAAACCACATAATTCTTTTTCTTATATGAGAATTACATTCATTGGAAGCACCAAATTCCTTTGTTCTCCAGTTGACACTGGAAGGAGGCTCTGACCCCCTATATTTTTAGGCTACAACCTGAGGGAAGCTCCAAATCCCCAATTCTTTAGCTACAACCAAAAGGAGGCTACAACCCCCTATGTTCTCCAGCTACAACCGTAAGGTGGATACAACCACCTATCCTTGCCTCGTCTTTCCGCCCTGAAATATAAGTAAGATGATGAAACCACTGTCACACTGTGAGATATACTATTGTAAACCTATACCATTCTGATCCAACAACCTGTAACCAACCTATGAATGTACTCAACCTGTACCAATCAAAACCCAACAGGCGCACGACCTATTTGTGTTGTAGCACACATATCTACGTAGTCTATCTGTACTACAACCTACATATGTACACAACTTGTCTATACTTCAGCCTGCGTACGCCTTCTGAAAGCTAGTTTTTTTCACTTTTTTTGAAACTCTGACACTCTACTTCCCCTTGTCAACTCAACCTGCAACCTATCACTGTATCCAACCTGTAGTTGTTCCCTTTGAATACATCCTCATACATATCCCTTAACTAAGTGTATTTGTATCTCTCTAGTCATGTTCCATACAAGTATAATCATGAACATGTATAATAACCCTCACATGGACTAGACACCAAACCCTTAATGATACGCAACCTGCTAATACATCAACCACTTCACAAATACAAGCTCTTAACCATGTACCCCAAAAACTCTTAACCATATTCCAATAAACACAAGATGTTCCTCAACACTAACAAGATGTATCAATGATAAATATTGATTATAACAACACTATATTTCTATAGATCTAGCTTGTACAAAAAGTCCCATGCAACCAATAATATCTCTAGGGAAAATCCTCAAACCCCCATAACCATTTCTCATGTAGACAACAAAATCCAACTACTCATAGAAATAAGACATACCTTTTGAACTAGTAGATAGATATGATGTACCTGATCCATGTAGACCTTCCTAGGATCTTTCTCTCAAACTCTAGAGACATGACATCTTCATCTTCTCAGGTTTTTATGGATTTACTCTCATGTACTCGCTCTATTATACTTTTATCCCATGTATGTATGCACCCTATTATACTATTATCATGTGTATGTACGCACCCTATTATACTATTATCCTATGTATGTACGCACCCTATAATTATACTGTTATCCCACTTACATCTCAGAAACTAGGGTTTTCGATAATTCTGAAACTCCAAAACTTTCACTATCAACCCTTCGTGCTACCTCAGACTTGTGCAACTTCAGATGTATCAATGAGTACTTGAAATAAACCTTACACAATAATAGATATTCAATGTGATCAATAGGTGCTAATAAGATAGCCTTTCTCTCTTATTTATAATTCCATGTAGCTTCCTCAAGGGGTTACCTTGTAACAAACTTAACCCAATTTCCTTCTTTTAGGGATAACCCATTTCTAACCACTTGTCCACTTCTAACCCACTTTTCTACAAATAGAAAATTCTCCACTTCTAGTTGCAACTAATTTATTTTTAATTATTTTCTTATTGCAACAAATTAACCCATGATTAACTCCTAGTTTCACCCACTTGACCAGTCAACCCTTTTCTAGGATCTTCTAGAATACTTCAACTTCTTGACCTTCTATATAACTCATGAGGGTTCTCCAACTTCACAAGGCCATAACTCTCTAACCGTGAGGAGTTATGTGATGTTCCACATATCATTGGAAATGGCATGACATGTACTATCCATATATAATAGTCTTACGTGAAAATATATTAATATTAATACCATTATACATCAATTAAACTGATGTCCCTTATCCATACTATTGGGGCTTGTGAAATTTGGTACTATACTTGCTTCAAGGGTTGACATCTATGACAACCAACCCAATTAATCAACATAAAATATGTGGTGGTGCGACAAGAAATGTGGTGTAATTGTGTTATTAGTAACAACACCACATGGTGGTGTTGTTTGTCTAATATAGAGCACTGACAGTGGGGTGTATGTTTTGTTTTAGGTGCATTAATTACTTTTTAAGATTTTTTTGCAAAAAAGAATTAGTTTTAGATTTTTTTAAATTCAAGTTATTTATATATGTTTGTGTTTTATAATTTCAATTTAATTTATCTATGTGTGTGTGTGTGCACGTGCGTAAAAATATTTTCATGTGAATTAGAAACAATGATGATGAGAGGAGGAGTAGCATAAACATCAACATGTTGAGATAAACACATTTGTGTGTGAGTGGGAGGCCAAGGAGAGGGAATTGTTCCCTCACCCTATTTCAAAACAAACACATGCCATTTTAATGGATGTTGGCCTACTCAAGTTTTATTAGTAGGGCATATCCCCAAAGGGGAACTCTTCATTGTTACAATAGTTGATCCATCGTTGGGATCATGGGAGACAGGAGTTCAAGGTCGGTCCTCATCTGTGGTATCAACCCATGTAGGAGGATGTTTCATCACTAGGTTGTCTATGAGGGGGGAGGCCTTGCCTCATTTCCCTGAGCTACTACCCAATGTTGTTGGATATACCCAACTGGAATATGTGTGGAGATATGTCAATACATACATTCAATCCTCTTCAAAATTCCAAGTTTGTGGTGGTCAACTATAGATAGGTTCATTTGGTAGAGAGAAGGTTAAGTGACCATGTATTATTATCTCGACACTATCACACTATAGATCTAATGGGAACCACATTATTTTTCGTTTGTTGTATTATGTAGATAGTTCAATGTAGAGGCTCCAATTCATTAGGTGGTCGGAGATTCTTTTGAGACAAATTTGTTTTGCGTTGGATCACTCCTGACCCATTTTACATGGGATGATATTCTTCCCATTCACGTTAGAGTTATTTACACTATTTTTTTAGAGGTTTCATGACACTTGGCCTATAGTACATCACTTTCCTACTAGACCTATGATTTATATGTGTATGCACATGCGAGGGTATTTTTTTCCCAAGATGGGCCATGGTGAGTTTCCCATTAATACGATCGGTAGAGATATATGTCATTTATTGGTTAGCAAGGACAATCTTATCCTTGTTATTTTATAGTACTCGTACACAGGGATGGATTGGAGAGGAATTCCAAACATATTATTTACAATAGTCGAGCCACTGGATGAGAGAGGTAATATTATTGGTATGTTTTGATAAATCTAGTTGCATACTTTTATGTCTTATTTAATTTACATGTAATTTATTGTAACATTTTGCTTCAATTGTCTTATTATCATGATCTATTGTTTTGCATATATTGGCACATATATTGGGGATGAGCCTCCCCAACATGATGAATAGATGGAGGAGGCAGAGGACCAACCTCCATTATATATGCCCTGCATGCCACACAGGTTGAATCAAAGATTCTAGATATAGGTGGAAGATCACCTATGTGGTGTTGTGATTAGTCACAGAGTGGTACCCACATTGATTAGATACATATTATGGGTACTATATCTCTATATGATATGGAGGAGTATTACTCGTGACATGACATTGTTGATGTGTCATATTTTTAGTGTCTTCAATCTCATCGAGAATTTGAGGGGTCCCACTCATGATCCTACTCCATCTAGCTCATCAACAGAACCATCCACATCCTTTATTCCACCACATGGTCCTCCTCCTCCTCCTACTTCTCCTCCACATGAGTTGAATGCACCATCCACTGATCCTCTTGCTTCCCCTCCACATGTGTCTGGACCTGCATTCACGTTCGATCCTCCTCCTCCTCCTCCTCATCCTCTTACTTCTCCTCCACATGTGTATGAACCTACATTCACATCCGATCCTCCTCCTCCTCCTACTTCTCCTCCACATATGTCACCATATTTCACTAATCCTCATCCTACTCATACACTTCTATCACCATCCACCGATCATTGTCCTTCTCCTCCATATGCATCATCATCCAATGATCCTCCTCGTCCTCCTCTTCATGTGTCAAAATCTTTTTATGCTTTGGACACTATGTTCACATCAGGTACTGTTGCGCATGTTGATGATTTTGATAGAGAGACATTTTATAGTGCCCTTTTGTCGACATTTATTTTTGACATAGCTAGTTTTTATAGAGGCTCTACCTCTGGTAGCAGATAAATTGATGCATCTGATTTTGGTGATGAACCTAGCTAGTAGTGGTACTGATTGACATGTATATTGATTGTTTTATATTTGACTTGAGATGTATATATGACATGTTTAGTGTATATTGTGTTGAGATGTATGTTTGACATGTATATTCATATGTACATCACTCATGTGTATTATATTTTTCATATAATGTTGTGTATTATATTTTTTCTCTATTTTTAAATTAAATTTGAGACGTATCACTCATTTAAATTTATAGTTGTCATATAATGTTTAACTTTACTTTTATGAAATCATTTAATTTGGATTGTGATTGCAAAAAATTATAACCATTAATGACATATATTGTTTAATTGTGCTTCAAGGTGAATTGTTTGTTGTCCAACAAGATACAATATGTTGATTAAACATGTTTCGAAACAAGACTACTTAAATATCATGAGTGAAATTATTGTGATTTGAATAACTATGTCTTTTTTATATATTATAATAATAACATTATAACATAAATTTTCACTAATAATAATGATGATGATGTAATAACAATGTTGTTTTTTTAATTTTTGTTATTCAAAGATTACAAGACAAAGTTATAATAAAATTGTTAACTAAAATCACAATTATTATATTTGATTAATATTTAATTTTTCCAAATATTTTATTAATTTATATTATCCAACTATTATAATATATTAAATTTGTTCAATTAAATTTAAAATAATAAATATAGAGAATAATAATACATTTTGACCTATACACTTTTGATGAAATGGTTTCACATTTTCTTACTCTAATACTAACTTTATGAATCTTCTATTAAAGAAGAATATCACCCAACATTTTACAATTAGTATTTTAAGAATTAGTAAAATTGACAAATGTTTCTATACTTTTTTTTTTTCGAGAAGAAAAAAGCATAACTTTTATTAAGAGAAACAAAAATTAAATTCTAAAGAATGCATGCATAGAGCATGCATTTAGTCTAAAAATGATTTCAACCTCAAGAGGAAGAAAAATGCAGCAAAACATGGCCCTCAAAGAGCAACCCTATAAAAATGAAGTCTGCAAAGAGGATAACCACCAATCTCATCCAAGAAAAAATGATAGAAGCATAACAGAAGAGAACCTGGATAAACCAGGCCAAAGAGAAAATAACCCCCTTAGAATATAGATCCATAGGGACAACAAGAGAACCTGCAACCACAGAAGAGGAAACTAGAAACCTCACACCCTAAATGGACCTCAAAGTGTTGACCCGTCTCTCAAAAATCAACACTGCATGCCCGAAGAAGAAGGACCACAAAGTTCTGATTCAAACCCTGACCATAAACCCCAACCTCCACTCCACAAAACAGACTTGAGGGGGACGCGGGGATCCCTAGCCACCAAGACCAGTGGGAAAATCCTGAAATTGCATCAAGCCCTGGACATACCGGCTGGGATGGATTGGGGAGTTCCAACCCCAGAGAAAACTTTTGAAACTCCTGCACACATTAGAGGCTGAAGAAAAAATGACCACCAACCTACATACGACGGATCAGGTACCAAAAACACAGATATGAAAATGATATTCTAGAGGAAAAACACCAGACGACGACCCTGCAACGCACCCATAGGCTTGGCTTCATACCTTAAACAAGACAGATCCACATTCGAGTAGTAGATCCTAGCTGAGATTTGTGAGAAAAATGACATCAAAAATCGGAAATGGGCACCCCACAGACAGATAAATGGATTACAAAGGGACATATCTGGTGCATAAGGTAACTTCCACCATCAAAGTCGCATATCAGAGGAAGCAAAAAACATATTCTCTCCAGGAAGAGTGCGTGCACCAAATAGTTCACTGGAAAGAGTTCATAACCACTCCAAAAGAGAGTGCAATCACCATAAGGAAGAAATATCCCACTATCCATCAAGCCCACGAGGAGAGGGACCTGACAACATGAGGAGGGAGGTGACTGTGGCTTGGGATGCGAAACCCTAGCTGCAACTTCTAAAAATTTGGAGGACATGGGGGTGGGCTTTGATTCACTTATGAGTGCATGGGT
The DNA here is from genome assembly GCA_009831015.1 of Picea engelmannii. Taxonomy (NCBI): domain Eukaryota; kingdom Viridiplantae; phylum Streptophyta; class Pinopsida; order Pinales; family Pinaceae; genus Picea; species Picea engelmannii. The sequence continues at coordinate 10,613 of ML862451.1, forward strand.
CAAAATATTATTTAATATAATATCTCTAGGTGCAACTAGATGGTCAACCAATACCTCAAGGTGCCCCCATGGCTCTAGGTTAGGCCCTCATGGGAATTGAACCTTTCCCTATGGTGAAAAACTCTTCACTTTCCACCATTAGACCCAACCCCTTTGAGCTTCTATAATTTTAGATTAGTATGGATCATTAAAATTTTTCTTAACTCTAGCTAGGCTCTAGAAAAAGACTCTTTTATAATTTCCATGTCCTTCCTATATTGACAGTTATTTCAAGCATAATGTAAAAAGAATGATTAATAAAATTTTATATGATTATAAAACTAAAGGATGGAGTGGAATAAGTAAATTCCATGATAGTTGCATTAGTTAAGGTTGGGAATGCCATGAAAGTTGGTAAAACCAACACTACAAGTGTGATTCCATAAATCATAGATGTTGCACAAAGTTATTTTGTTGGAATTATCCTTAGAAGTTCCATCAAAGTAAATATATATTTATTTGAATTTTGATTTTTTCAAACAATAGTAATTTTGATGTTTTATTTTTTAATATCTTCATTTTTTTGTTAAATAAAATATAATTTAAAATAATTCTTTACTACTGTACATCACAAACTTTGTGATATATCAATTAATGCTTAGTAATTCAAAGGTTAACATAAACATGTTTTAATACAATACAACATAAATTTGCTATAATAAAAAATAAATATGACAATAAACATATATCAAAACCACATCTTATGTTTATACTATTTAATGTATTTTCAATATGGTGGTTGTAAATGGTTGTTAACTTTTCATATCCAACATAATTATAAAATGAATAAAAAAAATCAATCTTTATTGCCATCACCTTGATTATCTTCCTCGCTTGGCATTGTAACATTGTTGTTCTCAAAAATATGTTTAGATCTCAGATCATGTCTCAATACGAACCACCAATCCCCATCCAATACATTTGGGTAAAAAAAACTTGGTTGCAATGTTTTGGGAAAATCATAAGGCTCCTTACTTTCAACCCACATTTTTTTAAGTTAATGCATATTATCCCACTATCATGATCTTCCTTTACATTTCTTCGATCGAAGGTGTTATCTCCATTTTGTGGATAACTAAGTAGATTATGTCTTGAGGTCCTCAAGTTGCAGATATGGAGTGTTGAGAGACTACATGACCAACAATACCCTTTTGCACAGTTGGAAACCCCTCTCACCACCACAAATGGTCACAAATTTCCAGATGGAATCCACCACATCAGCTGGTTTCCTGAAGGCAGTGGGCCTTGCTCCATGAGGTACAAGTCAATATTATGGTGAGCATCATTTCAATATTTAAGCCAATTGAGTATGTTGTATCTTAGATTTCTCTAGATTTCATGATATATGCTTTGACATTATTCCTTTTTCCCTACTTCAACTTGGTGGTTGACATTGTTCCCTAGTAAGTGGTCTTCCTTGGTGATGGGTTTTCTACTAGGAACTCCCTTAAAGAGACATTGTACCATTCCTGGCCATACTTATGACTTTCCATCATTATTCCCCTCCATTTCCTTATCTCTTGGGATTTTAGGGTGTATTGACCAGTGAAGGGGTTGTCCCTCATTCTATGGGAAGAAGGGGTTGAAGGCCTAGAGGGATTGATGTTGGGTAAAAGATTAAATCCTTTTATGAACCCTCTAGATGCTTCTCCTAGGGATTACCCAAGAAAGAAGTGAAGCTCTTATCTTTGAGTAAAGGGGACCCACAATGTAATAAATAATTCTTAAAAGGTTAGTTGAAGGATAGGAGGTCTCATCACGAGAAGACCTACCACGTTCATGAATATCTAGTGGTATGACATTTCCATCATATGGTCACCAAAACAGGGTAATGGCTCTCAGTTGCATGGTTGAGAGAAAGGGGATGTCATCACGAGCCAACCACTAGGTGTTTGTGGGTGACATTGCCATTATCTAGTCACCATGCCAAGGTAGTGACCTTCAACCTCTTCTTAAAATTATGAAAGAATAAAAGAATGAAAATTATTGGGATTGGAAAAAGTGAATTGTGGACGAAGGTACCACACACCCTCTACAAAGGAACCCATGAATAAGACACTACGACCCTTGGTATGTGATGAACCCTATTCCCATTGATTCTTGACCCCAACCACCTCACCCAAGTTACATGGCTTGGAGAGGGATCTCTTTGAATCTCTCCTTGACCTAGGGAAATATCTACCCAATAGGACACCTCGTCAACCCTCCCATATTCAATCTTGACAAGTCACATAGTGTCTTTGAGAAATTAATTGTTTGATATAGTGATCTTTGATGCACATCCTTAGGTGGCTCATTTATTTTCGATTCACTTATCATGATGTTATGACTTGATATCCTTGGATGATGTGCTTGTTTGTCTTTACAGGACCTAGCTGGTGGATAATTTTGGAAGAACAAGCCTAGTTTGGGTTTCCATGGGGCTTGGAGCCCACAGGTGGATGCTAAGGGCCCTCATGCCAGATTAGGAATATCAAACTTTAAAGGCCTTGAAGATGAATTGGATGATGTATCCTAGCCCCCACATGCCAAATGTTTTTCCTAGGAGATGCAAAACCTCTCCATTTTGAGCATGACAACATCTAGGGGGGTTAGGGCTTGGTGGTGAGGTGACATACATTGGCACTTGGGCATTTTGAAGGGGCTTGAGCCTTCATCATGAATGAAGTTGTTGGATTCTTCACATGTGGCTTTGAGAAGCCTCTCTACTCTTCTCCATCACCAATGACCTCCTCCAAATGCCAAAACATCCCCTAAATGGGTGACATCCTACTAAAATTAGGGTTTTATTATGTGGAAAAGTGAAATTTAAATGAATTGTTAATATTACTTTGTTAAAGGGGGAAATATTAGGGTTGTTGACCCCTAGTCTTGTGGTTTAACCCTTAATATGTGGACAAGTTACCTTGGTGACATTTTGTATAAATAAGAGATCATAAGATCTCATTTGGACATAACTCTCCCTCCTGTGAGAGGACCTGATCTGAAATTTTCACTATAATTGGCTATATTTATCTCTTGTGCACTTGTCTATGGATATTTCTTGTGAATGGTTTATGGAGGAATGAGGTGCTAGCCTTGGAGGATTGCTTTTTAGCTTTTATGGTGGATTATCTTAGCATATTTCTTGATTTTGGTATGGTATTTTACTCTTATGCTGTCATTTTTTTCAAGTCAAGGATTGTTGTGCTAGGAACTAAGTGGGAAGTAAGAGTATTTACACTGCCGATCTAGTCTCCATCATTTATTTCTTAAAATTCATTGGTGTTGCAAGGGTTTGTTTGATGAAGTAAGAGGATTTACACCCCTCATTCTCAAACCCTAACTAGAGATACTTGCCTTGGGAAGTAAGAGGAATTACACCCCTCATTCTCAAACCCTAACTAGAGATACTTTCCTTGGGAAGTAAGAGGATTTACACACCCAAGTAAATAACATCTTTAGTTCATTTATTTGACTACATTAACCAAATAGTAAAGGCACTAGTCATCTATTTTTTGCATTGGAGATATTAAATCATTGCCTTGGGAAACGTGAATTTTTCATCTTTTGAAATATCTCTTGCTTGAATTTGGTTTTATACATTGAGAGGAGTATTACCCTACTAGGGCATCCCCTCTCTCCCACTACTCTACTTTTTGTTACAAACCCTAACCTAGAACCATTAGGGCTGATCTAACCCATAACTCCTAAACTAACCCTAGACTATCTCCTAAATTTTGCTCATTTAATCTACTAACTAGGGAACATATTTTGGGCTGATTGTTGGCATATTTTGATGGTGTAATTTGATGATACAAGTGACTAAAATATACAGCCATAAGGCTGCAATTTTCTGCAGAAATATACATGTTATAACATCTTGCTTTATTTAGCCTCAAAGTGCCATATTTCATTTACAATTGATTGCCTAACTCATTGGTAATATTGATGAATGATCCTATGATTTATGTGCTGATTAAGAATTATTTATTTTCTGATATAAACTATCATCTACTGCTGAAAATTAAGGACATAAATCTTAACTTACTGATCCACACTAACATATATCATTTCAAGTTGGATTTTCTTGTGTCTCGGGCAGGTACAATCATCCAGAGAAGTATTATACCTTTGGGGAAACAATCACTTGACTTACAATTCATATCTTCCCACATATCACTCCACTTAGACTTGAAATATAGGGGCTCCACTTCCATATCCATTCATCTACATCCCATCCCCCCCAGGGTCACCGAGATCGCCTCCCTAGAGTGACCTAGTCACCATTGAAGTGTGAGACCTACATCGAGGTGACATTGGGTGTAGGATTCCCAAGTTGTAGCACTTGATTTTTTGGTTGGGTTGGGATTTTCCCAACATATAAATTGTACTATAA
>ML862451.1:15129-38666 GCA_009831015.1 Picea engelmannii
ACTAAAATCACAATTATTATATTTGATTAATATTTAATTTTTCCAAATATTTTATTAATTTATATTATCCAACTATTATAATATATTAAATTTGTTCAATTAAATTTAAAATAATAAATATAGAGAATAATAATACATTTTGACCTATACACTTTTGATGAAATGGTTTCACATTTTCTTACTCTAATACTAACTTTATGAATCTTCTATTAAAGAAGAATATCACCCAACATTTTACAATTAGTATTTTAAGAATTAGTAAAATTGACAAATGTTTCTATACTTTTTTTTTTTCGAGAAGAAAAAAGCATAACTTTTATTAAGAGAAACAAAAATTAAATTCTAAAGAATGCATGCATAGAGCATGCATTTAGTCTAAAAATGATTTCAACCTCAAGAGGAAGAAAAATGCAGCAAAACATGGCCCTCAAAGAGCAACCCTATAAAAATGAAGTCTGCAAAGAGGATAACCACCAATCTCATCCAAGAAAAAATGATAGAAGCATAACAGAAGAGAACCTGGATAAACCAGGCCAAAGAGAAAATAACCCCCTTAGAATATAGATCCATAGGGACAACAAGAGAACCTGCAACCACAGAAGAGGAAACTAGAAACCTCACACCCTAAATGGACCTCAAAGTGTTGACCCGTCTCTCAAAAATCAACACTGCATGCCCGAAGAAGAAGGACCACAAAGTTCTGATTCAAACCCTGACCATAAACCCCAACCTCCACTCCACAAAACAGACTTGAGGGGGACGCGGGGATCCCTAGCCACCAAGACCAGTGGGAAAATCCTGAAATTGCATCAAGCCCTGGACATACCGGCTGGGATGGATTGGGGAGTTCCAACCCCAGAGAAAACTTTTGAAACTCCTGCACACATTAGAGGCTGAAGAAAAAATGACCACCAACCTACATACGACGGATCAGGTACCAAAAACACAGATATGAAAATGATATTCTAGAGGAAAAACACCAGACGACGACCCTGCAACGCACCCATAGGCTTGGCTTCATACCTTAAACAAGACAGATCCACATTCGAGTAGTAGATCCTAGCTGAGATTTGTGAGAAAAATGACATCAAAAATCGGAAATGGGCACCCCACAGACAGATAAATGGATTACAAAGGGACATATCTGGTGCATAAGGTAACTTCCACCATCAAAGTCGCATATCAGAGGAAGCAAAAAACATATTCTCTCCAGGAAGAGTGCGTGCACCAAATAGTTCACTGGAAAGAGTTCATAACCACTCCAAAAGAGAGTGCAATCACCATAAGGAAGAAATATCCCACTATCCATCAAGCCCACGAGGAGAGGGACCTGACAACATGAGGAGGGAGGTGACTGTGGCTTGGGATGCGAAACCCTAGCTGCAACTTCTAAAAATTTGGAGGACATGGGGGTGGGCTTTGATTCACTTATGAGTGCATGGGTCAAAATATTATTTAATATAATATCTCTAGGTGCAACTAGATGGTCAACCAATACCTCAAGGTGCCCCCATGGCTCTAGGTTAGGCCCTCATGGGAATTGAACCTTTCCCTATGGTGAAAAACTCTTCACTTTCCACCATTAGACCCAACCCCTTTGAGCTTCTATAATTTTAGATTAGTATGGATCATTAAAATTTTTCTTAACTCTAGCTAGGCTCTAGAAAAAGACTCTTTTATAATTTCCATGTCCTTCCTATATTGACAGTTATTTCAAGCATAATGTAAAAAGAATGATTAATAAAATTTTATATGATTATAAAACTAAAGGATGGAGTGGAATAAGTAAATTCCATGATAGTTGCATTAGTTAAGGTTGGGAATGCCATGAAAGTTGGTAAAACCAACACTACAAGTGTGATTCCATAAATCATAGATGTTGCACAAAGTTATTTTGTTGGAATTATCCTTAGAAGTTCCATCAAAGTAAATATATATTTATTTGAATTTTGATTTTTTCAAACAATAGTAATTTTGATGTTTTATTTTTTAATATCTTCATTTTTTTGTTAAATAAAATATAATTTAAAATAATTCTTTACTACTGTACATCACAAACTTTGTGATATATCAATTAATGCTTAGTAATTCAAAGGTTAACATAAACATGTTTTAATACAATACAACATAAATTTGCTATAATAAAAAATAAATATGACAATAAACATATATCAAAACCACATCTTATGTTTATACTATTTAATGTATTTTCAATATGGTGGTTGTAAATGGTTGTTAACTTTTCATATCCAACATAATTATAAAATGAATAAAAAAAATCAATCTTTATTGCCATCACCTTGATTATCTTCCTCGCTTGGCATTGTAACATTGTTGTTCTCAAAAATATGTTTAGATCTCAGATCATGTCTCAATACGAACCACCAATCCCCATCCAATACATTTGGGTAAAAAAAACTTGGTTGCAATGTTTTGGGAAAATCATAAGGCTCCTTACTTTCAACCCACATTTTTTTAAGTTAATGCATATTATCCCACTATCATGATCTTCCTTTACATTTCTTCGATCGAAGGTGTTATCTCCATTTTGTGGATAACTAAGTAGATTATGTCTTGAGGTCCTCAAGTTGCAGATATGGAGTGTTGAGAGACTACATGACCAACAATACCCTTTTGCACAGTTGGAAACCCCTCTCACCACCACAAATGGTCACAAATTTCCAGATGGAATCCACCACATCAGCTGGTTTCCTGAAGGCAGTGGGCCTTGCTCCATGAGGTACAAGTCAATATTATGGTGAGCATCATTTCAATATTTAAGCCAATTGAGTATGTTGTATCTTAGATTTCTCTAGATTTCATGATATATGCTTTGACATTATTCCTTTTTCCCTACTTCAACTTGGTGGTTGACATTGTTCCCTAGTAAGTGGTCTTCCTTGGTGATGGGTTTTCTACTAGGAACTCCCTTAAAGAGACATTGTACCATTCCTGGCCATACTTATGACTTTCCATCATTATTCCCCTCCATTTCCTTATCTCTTGGGATTTTAGGGTGTATTGACCAGTGAAGGGGTTGTCCCTCATTCTATGGGAAGAAGGGGTTGAAGGCCTAGAGGGATTGATGTTGGGTAAAAGATTAAATCCTTTTATGAACCCTCTAGATGCTTCTCCTAGGGATTACCCAAGAAAGAAGTGAAGCTCTTATCTTTGAGTAAAGGGGACCCACAATGTAATAAATAATTCTTAAAAGGTTAGTTGAAGGATAGGAGGTCTCATCACGAGAAGACCTACCACGTTCATGAATATCTAGTGGTATGACATTTCCATCATATGGTCACCAAAACAGGGTAATGGCTCTCAGTTGCATGGTTGAGAGAAAGGGGATGTCATCACGAGCCAACCACTAGGTGTTTGTGGGTGACATTGCCATTATCTAGTCACCATGCCAAGGTAGTGACCTTCAACCTCTTCTTAAAATTATGAAAGAATAAAAGAATGAAAATTATTGGGATTGGAAAAAGTGAATTGTGGACGAAGGTACCACACACCCTCTACAAAGGAACCCATGAATAAGACACTACGACCCTTGGTATGTGATGAACCCTATTCCCATTGATTCTTGACCCCAACCACCTCACCCAAGTTACATGGCTTGGAGAGGGATCTCTTTGAATCTCTCCTTGACCTAGGGAAATATCTACCCAATAGGACACCTCGTCAACCCTCCCATATTCAATCTTGACAAGTCACATAGTGTCTTTGAGAAATTAATTGTTTGATATAGTGATCTTTGATGCACATCCTTAGGTGGCTCATTTATTTTCGATTCACTTATCATGATGTTATGACTTGATATCCTTGGATGATGTGCTTGTTTGTCTTTACAGGACCTAGCTGGTGGATAATTTTGGAAGAACAAGCCTAGTTTGGGTTTCCATGGGGCTTGGAGCCCACAGGTGGATGCTAAGGGCCCTCATGCCAGATTAGGAATATCAAACTTTAAAGGCCTTGAAGATGAATTGGATGATGTATCCTAGCCCCCACATGCCAAATGTTTTTCCTAGGAGATGCAAAACCTCTCCATTTTGAGCATGACAACATCTAGGGGGGTTAGGGCTTGGTGGTGAGGTGACATACATTGGCACTTGGGCATTTTGAAGGGGCTTGAGCCTTCATCATGAATGAAGTTGTTGGATTCTTCACATGTGGCTTTGAGAAGCCTCTCTACTCTTCTCCATCACCAATGACCTCCTCCAAATGCCAAAACATCCCCTAAATGGGTGACATCCTACTAAAATTAGGGTTTTATTATGTGGAAAAGTGAAATTTAAATGAATTGTTAATATTACTTTGTTAAAGGGGGAAATATTAGGGTTGTTGACCCCTAGTCTTGTGGTTTAACCCTTAATATGTGGACAAGTTACCTTGGTGACATTTTGTATAAATAAGAGATCATAAGATCTCATTTGGACATAACTCTCCCTCCTGTGAGAGGACCTGATCTGAAATTTTCACTATAATTGGCTATATTTATCTCTTGTGCACTTGTCTATGGATATTTCTTGTGAATGGTTTATGGAGGAATGAGGTGCTAGCCTTGGAGGATTGCTTTTTAGCTTTTATGGTGGATTATCTTAGCATATTTCTTGATTTTGGTATGGTATTTTACTCTTATGCTGTCATTTTTTTCAAGTCAAGGATTGTTGTGCTAGGAACTAAGTGGGAAGTAAGAGTATTTACACTGCCGATCTAGTCTCCATCATTTATTTCTTAAAATTCATTGGTGTTGCAAGGGTTTGTTTGATGAAGTAAGAGGATTTACACCCCTCATTCTCAAACCCTAACTAGAGATACTTGCCTTGGGAAGTAAGAGGAATTACACCCCTCATTCTCAAACCCTAACTAGAGATACTTTCCTTGGGAAGTAAGAGGATTTACACACCCAAGTAAATAACATCTTTAGTTCATTTATTTGACTACATTAACCAAATAGTAAAGGCACTAGTCATCTATTTTTTGCATTGGAGATATTAAATCATTGCCTTGGGAAACGTGAATTTTTCATCTTTTGAAATATCTCTTGCTTGAATTTGGTTTTATACATTGAGAGGAGTATTACCCTACTAGGGCATCCCCTCTCTCCCACTACTCTACTTTTTGTTACAAACCCTAACCTAGAACCATTAGGGCTGATCTAACCCATAACTCCTAAACTAACCCTAGACTATCTCCTAAATTTTGCTCATTTAATCTACTAACTAGGGAACATATTTTGGGCTGATTGTTGGCATATTTTGATGGTGTAATTTGATGATACAAGTGACTAAAATATACAGCCATAAGGCTGCAATTTTCTGCAGAAATATACATGTTATAACATCTTGCTTTATTTAGCCTCAAAGTGCCATATTTCATTTACAATTGATTGCCTAACTCATTGGTAATATTGATGAATGATCCTATGATTTATGTGCTGATTAAGAATTATTTATTTTCTGATATAAACTATCATCTACTGCTGAAAATTAAGGACATAAATCTTAACTTACTGATCCACACTAACATATATCATTTCAAGTTGGATTTTCTTGTGTCTCGGGCAGGTACAATCATCCAGAGAAGTATTATACCTTTGGGGAAACAATCACTTGACTTACAATTCATATCTTCCCACATATCACTCCACTTAGACTTGAAATATAGGGGCTCCACTTCCATATCCATTCATCTACATCCCATCCCCCCCAGGGTCACCGAGATCGCCTCCCTAGAGTGACCTAGTCACCATTGAAGTGTGAGACCTACATCGAGGTGACATTGGGTGTAGGATTCCCAAGTTGTAGCACTTGATTTTTTGGTTGGGTTGGGATTTTCCCAACATATAAATTGTACTATAACAGAAGGTATCTCACCACTTGCATAAAAAAATAACACATTGAAACTATGAGAAGTCCACTTGCATGATCTATTGTATCTTTCCAATGTAACCGAACTTCCCTTCTATTAGGTTTTGATCACAGTGGCTAACACAACTAGATTGGTTGAAATTGAATTCGACTCCACAATCTTGTGTGATGTGTCCATCATCAACATACTTAGTGAGAAAATGATGTCCATATGCCCACATAGATGGGAACAAATGCACCTGTAAAAATGTGAACAAAGGATAGTGTCATATGTCTAATAACAAAATCATTAATAAAATCATAACACATGTTACTATTCAAATGTGAAATATATTTATAAATGGAACGTGGTGCTTAGAGAGATTATTACATAGTTGTTTCACTCAATCCCTATGTTTAGTGCATCTAGATCTTCTCCACGTGGGTTGGATCACCTAGCCTTTATAGAAGGTCCACACCATTTACATCCATGATATCCTTTTGTTACAAGACATGCGATGTTATCATATATAGAGCATGTTAGTGTCAAAATATAGTTGCACCAAATGAAGTATGCCAAATAACATTACAGATATAAACAAATCAATCAACATGCTTACCAGAGAAAATTCCTAGTCCTGGATAACCGTGCGTCGTGTACACACATATTACATACAATGTAAAATATGTCTCCATTAGGATGGGTATTGATACATAATATACATGTATCCCTTCCCATAATTTCTTAAATTCATCAATCAATGGTTGGAGGTAGACATCTATTCTCTTCACTTGTCTTCTACCAGGAACTATAAGAGTCAACATAAGATGTTCATTCTTCATGGAAAACCATGGGAGGATATTTTTATTGATCACTACCATTATCCAAACATAATAGTTGGTGTTTTGGAGGGAATACGGGTTAAATGTATCCATAACTATGCTCAATTATAGGCTCTATACTTCATCCTTGAATTTATAGGTCCATGTATCCTCTATATGCTTCATGCCTATTAAAGCTATTGGGATTCACATAAATTTCGGCTCACTTATATGTGAGGCATGATGTAACATACCCAACCCCATAATTACCCCTTTAAGGGATGGGGTATTAAATTTTCACTTTTCCCGAGTCTCTTCGAATCCCTTTAAAAAGGATATCATTGTCTTCTGCTCGCCAAGAGCTTTCCAATGACTATAAATTTTCTCAAAACAGAGCCCTATATCAAAAGTTATGTTCCTTTGAAGTTTCTAGGCTTTATTGGCCAAAGTCCTTCATACCGCCACATGGCATCCATGTCATTTTCCAATTCGAGGTGGCACTAACATGTCCTACTTGCAAGGCGTGGTTTCTAGCATGGTGTAGGTGTGACACCTGTCACCTGGCAACCAAACTTTCGACATATCAGCCTTCAACCTTTTCTACTCCTAGCGTTGAGATCCACATCTTCCCGAGGTCCACTCTCACCAGTTGATGACACCTTTTCAATGGTCATTGGGACCGTGAGACCTCGGATCCTAGGATCTTTGGACCTCAACCTTTTCACTACTTACAAACTCTCGATCCGAAATGAGTTGGCATCTAGGTATACATGGTGTAGAAATTTTAATACAAATGATGTATTTCCTAGATTCTCCTGATCTAACAATTATATGCCACTATTAAATACAGAATCACTTCTACAAATTTTCTTATGGAATTTAAAAACACGATCGCCAATTGAAATATCAAGAAGAAATATCAATCACACATAACACGGATGTTTTACCGGGAAAGCATAAAGCTAAAAACTCCACTATCATATATTATATATATACCATGGATCATGAAACAATCTCATACAAAACTCTAATCCAAGAGCTCTTAGTACAATATACAATCGTCTGACACTGTCATACAAAAATTGACAAATTCATGTGCCAATTTACTGCTTCTAGACAACTTTCCTCCTCTACGCAATCCCTGCTAATGGAAATCCCTGTAATGAATGAATCCCACTTGCCTAGGTTGCGCAATCCTCATGGGCACATCCACTATGTGTGTGGTTGCATGAGTGCACTCACTAATGTCACCACTGATAGTCAAACTATCCCTTTCACCTGTTATCTCAACTGGGTCTCCATTGGATCTGACATGCATGTAGTTAAAAGTGGTAAATCTTCAGTTGCATGTGAGATCACTGATTGTGAATTAATTAATAATTAATTCACTGATCTCTCACTAGTGTAAGTTCAATTACACCTAGTACAACTGAACTTAACTCACTTAACTGAGTTAAACTACTTCACAACTCACATAACTACACATCCAACTCTGTTACAACTTCAAATCACTCAGTTACAACTAATTCGACTTGCATGTCCCACCAATCAACCTTTGAACTGGAATTTCCTATAGCTAACTGATTTGCCACTTCAGTTAACTGTTTCCAAGTGCTCATTAAGAATAGACTAATATTTATTGTCCAACTATTATTAAGGGATAATAATAGTCGACATACATCTATAAATAGAATTCGATCACCATATATAAATAAACATCATTTATAAATATAATTTTCTCATCATCTAAAAATAGACTTCCACCTAAAAATAGCTTGAGGCTCCATCCTAGTGTAGGTGCATAATTTTCACTAGGATCTTCTTTTTGAATATCAACACTCCCTATCAACAAGAAAGGGATTAGCCTTCACCCCGATCCTATGTCTATGGTATTCAAATTTTCTCCCGGTGAGCGCCTTTGTCAGAATGTATGCATCCTTATCTTCAATAGGAATGTACTGAAGAAACATGATATTCTGCTACACACAATCTCTGATATGATGATACCAGATATCTATATGCTTAGATCTATCATGAAACACAGGATTAATCAAGAGTTTAATGCAACTCTGATTATCACAATGAATCATTGTCGGATCTAAATGAGAACCAAACAAACCAACCAATATCTTTCTCATCCAGATAGCCTCACATGCATCTTGAATTGCTGCCATGTATTCCACTTCCACTGAATTGAGTGCCACGGATATATGCTTCCTGTTGTACCAAGAAACAACTGTAGATATGATACTAAAGACCCCCCCTGATGTGCTCTTTCTATCCATTGGGATGCCTGCCCAATATGCATCCGTGAAGCCATGCAAATTCACCTCATCTATCTGTCTTTACCATAATCCATACTCATATGTGTCCCACAGGTATCTCAGGACATGCTTACCCACCTTCCAAAAGAGCATAGTTGGCTTAACCATCACTTGACTAAGTTGGTTAATCGCATAGAAAATGTTTGGTCTCGTGTTCACTAGATACATTAGCGAACCCACTAATTGTCGATAGACAATAGCATCCACTACCTCTCCAAAAGTAGCATCCTCTTTCCTCCAGTTTCCTGGAAGAGGAGTATCCATGGGTTTGCAGCCCTCCATGTGAAACTTACCCAGTATCTCCCTTGCATACTTGCCTTGAGACACAAAATGTTCACCATCTCACTGCCATATTTCCAATCCAAGGAAATAATGAAGAAGGCCAATATCCTTCATCTTGAACTCCTTTGCAAGGTCCTCCTTACATGAGTGTATCAGCTACTCATCACCAGTCAGTATTAAATCATCAACATAAAGAATAATGATTAAAATCTTACCCTCCACCACAATTTGGTATAGGTTTGCATCTACTTCACTTTTGGTGAAGCCCAGTTCGGTGAAATAGATGTCTATCTGAGTGTACCAAGCACAGAGTGCTTTCTTCAGCCCATACAATTCTCTTTTGAGTTGACACACATGTGACTCACTGATGAAGATCTCAAATCCTTCAGGATAATCTATGTACACCTCTTCCTCAATGATCCCATTAAGAAACACAGTTTTTACATCCATCTAATGAATGACCCAACCCATCTGCACTGAGAGTGAAAAGATGGATCTTATGGAAGAGTACCTTGCGACAGGTGAAAAGGTCTCATCATAATCTATCCCCTTGATCTGTGAGATGCCCCAGGCCACAAATCTATCCTTGTATTTATCCGCACTCCCATCAACAACTTGCTTTACCTTGTAGATCCATCTCAAACCTACCACTAATTTGTCTACCAGTCTTGGGACAATTTCCCATGCATTGTTTTTGACAATGGATTCATACTCCTCCACCATTGAATCAACCCAAGTGGGATCCTGCAATTCTTCCTGAAAGGAAGATGGTTCAGTCATAGTACATTTTCTCGTGAGAGCCATGTATCCAGTAAATCGATCAGCAGACTGTCTCTGTTTGTGTTGTGATGTAGGGGCTCCTACATTCTATGCAACATCTAATCTCAATCTATCAACTTCCGTGGTGTGATTTCTGCCATTTTTTATGGATGGCTCTGCATGAGTGGCTTCCTCCACTCCATGAACCTTCTCGTGTGTTTGATCCACATCTTGAGACTCATCTTTGGGAACCAACAGTTCCTCCTCTGCATGCAAGTCTAGCTCCCTCTCAAGCGACAACCACATGGATTTCCCCTCATCGAATTTTATATCCCATCACATAACAATCATCTTACTGTTAGGAAAATAAACATGATAATTGTGGGTTGTTTTTGTGTACCCCACAAATATCCCAACTTCAGCAGTCGGCTCCAGCTTCTTCTTGGCGTTCTTGGTCACATGCACATAAGCAGATGAGCCAAAAATCTTAAAATGAGAAACATCAGATTTTTTACCAGTGAAAGATTCTTCAGGTGTACTCATGCCAAGTACTCTACGAGGACAACGATTTTTCACATAAACCACAGTGTTGCATGCATCCGACCACAAATTCATTGGTAGACCCTGATCATGCAACATCACTCGTGATGCACCCACGATTGTTCTGTTCTTCCTCTCTGTGACCCCATTTTGCTGTGGGTTATGAGGCGTTATGAGTTCTCTTTGAATTCCTTCTTTGCTGCAAAAGTCTTTGAATTCGTTAGAGATGTATTCTCCACCATTATTGATCCTCAGAGCCTTCACTTGCTTCCCCGACTCTTTCTCCACAAATCCTTTAAACTCACAGAACTTTTAGAATGTTTGATCCCTCTTTTGCATCAAGAAGATCCAACATTTACGAGAAAATTCATCAACAAAAATAAAATAATACTTATGTTTTTTTGTTTAAGCAACCGAAAATGGTCCACACACGTCTGTGTGAATTCTCTCCAAGATCACTGAAGCACAATTCTCCTTTTCATGAAAGGTGGACTTTACATACTTCCCCATGGTGCAACCTATTGATGGGGCTTAAATCCCCTGATTCAACAGCAGGAACCAAACCCACCACCAAGGCCCAATTAGACTCTGCAGCGTTTGGAGTGGAATGGTTCTCCAGATCTTACAATCTGGCCAAATTATCGATGGGATTTTGTGTTTTCTGGTGAATGCTCTTCCTTTGGTTAATATTTTTTTTTTTTTTGTATTTTCTCTTTGGTGGGGCAGGTACAAGAGATGCAAGCCAGTATAAACCAACTTGAAGAAGATAGGACAAGAGTTTTAACTATTGGGAAGGGGTTGATCTTGGGATAACCTGCTACTCGAACACGCAGACAACGATGTTATGCCAAAGGGCCTAGTAATAATACTTTAACCAAAAGAGAATCCAACTGTTGTCTGAGAAAACTACTTAACAAAAAGAATATGCATATATGATCAAGATCAGGGTAAGCAAAATAATTCATCTACCGAGACATTCATCACATAGTTGAGGTAAACTACTTATCATAGAGAAATAAACACAACTGTAATCAATGTCACAATAAGAAAAATAATTCATCTACCAAGACATTCATCACATAAAAGCACAATGATTTACTTTCATCATTTAAATCAAGGAACATCAAAACATTGCACCAGATAAATTGACAACAGAATTAATTTCTCTTACTCATTTAATGCAACATTCATGGAACAGGAAAGGAAGTAATTCTTATCCAACTCCAATCACATACATCTGATGAAAATAGATCGTCTCTAGTCCAGAAGGACTTCTTAATTCGTAGCAGTCTCAAAATAATTATCAACAACCAAAATAAAATATTTCTTACAATAACCATCGACCCTTTGACCATTGGTCAATGTTCCTATTTATAATATAAAGTCTTAACAATAATTAATGGTAAAATACAATTTGGGCTAATCAAGAATCACCACATGGCATCATCATCTAATAGTATTTCAACAGTCCACCTGAGTTGTTTCTTGGAAAGGGTGGACTCTTTCATAATCAGACCATCTGGTAACGATTTCTTCACAGGTGTTGGCCCATGGAAATTTGTGTTGTTCCATTGGAGCCACATAGATTCCCTTGATGTTTGTTGCGTGTGCCCGATATTTTGCAAGGATGAATTTTAACTTATGAAGTATGGCTCTAGCTTTGATTGGATGTCCTATGAATCGTTGTACTTGCCCAGGCTTTGCATCGGTGACCTTTTCACATTCTTCGGCCCATGACACATCCTATTCGGCACACAACTTGATTATTTCGTTTAGGTTGATAAACATGTCAGGGGTACCATACTCAGGGAGTCCAATGTCTTTCATTATTTTATTGATTTTATCCCAGTGCTTTTGACATCTGTCCCATTGTTCTTGGATTTCTTTGTGTGGGATTCGAGACATTTTGGCCTAGTATTCGGTCGATCGCTTCATGCAATTGAGACTTCTTTTACTTACTAGCTGAATGTCGTGGTCTTCCTTTTCTCAGCCTTTCTGGACTGCCTCAATAAAATTGAGCCTCTCCACTGCCTGCTACACCTTCTCATACCATTGCTCCATTTCCTTACATGTCGCGAGTATCATGAGAGTGTCTTCCTGGAATTTGGCTATATTCGAGATTAACAGTTGTCTTTCCTTCTTGAACTCATCGTCAAATTTACCAAACGCATCTTTTAAATACACAATTGTCTGTGTATCACCCTTATTGTAATTGACAAGATGGTACAAGTGTTCAAGATCCTTTTGGGCGATGAAAAGTTTCTTTTCATCTCTCTTGGATCTGTCCTGGGCAACCTCTGAGAGGTATTTTACCACACCAATCAGCTCAGATGTATGGGTGTCTGCTGTATCGATTAACTTCTCCTTAGTGACAACTATGATGGACTGATCTAGGGTGATTATTCTCTTCTTTGCAGTCTTTTGAACGATAGACTTTCTCTTTTGATCATAGGAGATCGCATAGATGTCTGCAACCTCATCTACCAGGTCTAGTATCTATTGATCACCCCATATGATATTGTTTCCCAAGCTTCCCGTAGTGTAAATTTGTTCGAGAGTGGGCTCTCAAACTTCTTCGTTTTTCCTTGTAGATCCAACTTCTACTCGTTTCTCACCGGGGATCTGAGTATTGGGCAGGATAGAGCTGTCTTGTATGGAATTGTCACTTACTTGGTCATCGATTGTGGAGCTATCGATTTCCTTCCGCAGAGGCTCGTCACTTGGGCCTACATCTATTTTTGGTTCATCGGACTTTCCTGTGTTGAGATTACCTTCAGCTTTAGCTTCCTTTTGTGGGATTCCCTGGTCCTGAACCCTAGGCCCAACAGAAGAGACCTTTTCAGGACTTGGGGAAAAGGTCTTTTCAGGACCTTCTTCTTCTTGGATGCACACTGGGGTGCCACAAGAAGGTTCTATTCTCTCTTCATCATTATATATATGTATTAGCATGCTCAAGGGTTTGGGCGCTTGTGTTTTTATCGACACCCAACCTATCTCTGGTTGAGTTGTTCCTTCTCTCGAGAGATTAATTGGAAATATCGTAGACTCAGAATTACCTGACCCATTGGTGACATCGGTGGTTGTGAGACCAAGATTTCTAGGTTCTGTCGGAACTCTTTGGATGGTAATTGAAATTCCATGACTTATGGAAGGATGTGGGTTATCTTGCATCCGTTTCATTAGTATCTGAGACTGTTGGTATAAAAGTGCACCACTTTCTTGAGTTGTTTTATCTTCAGGGAAAAGTCTGATTTGTATCGGGGATCCTTGATGAGCCTCTATGACCTTAATGTATTCTTGGGGGTTATTTGTTTCTTCCTCCAATTCATATGCTATTGCTACTTCAGGGTGTCGGCGAACTCCTTGAATTTCTTGCTCCAATAGCGTGGCCTGCTCTTCATAGCTCAAATCTCTAAACTTGGTTCCTCTAGGATCAACCTTCCTGTCTGTCACCATATCCCAGTCTTGAGCATTCTCAGTGAAAATTTCATCCTCAAACGGATCGTGGGCATAGGTCCAACAAGATGATACTTGTGACGCGTGTTGTAGGACGAATCCCTTGGGATCGTGTTTGCGAAATCGACCAGTTTGGAACCAAAATTCCAATTGACCTAGCCCAAGTTGTTTAGCATGCACCGTGTCTTTGACCATGCAGAAGCCTATATGGAATCCATATGGTTTGAAATCCCGCTTTTTGTCTTTCACTAAAGTTGCATTGTATCCTTGTATGATGGTTTGATAGCAGATTTCTCCTAACACTAGCCGGTTGGGAACATAAAGGGGTAATAAATGTGGCGCCCCTGTGGCATCGAAAATCTTGATGTAGGTTTCTCGTTTGTCTAAATACCAATGACCAATTTTGACTATGACCTTCTTTGATTCGTCTGATAATCTAGGGAATTCTCTCTTAAAGAGTAATAAGTAAATGGGCACAATAAAATGATCATAGATAACAACATAGGATTTCTTGTACCTGTTTTCCCATGAGATGTTGTAGTATACATGGACTGTGATCTCCGAAGGGTGCCAATTCAATTTCATCCCAACAAAAGTGTTCCTGGCATAGATGACATCCAGTAGATATGAAGCCATGTAGAAGGCAGGGGTATCTCCTTCCTTTGGTGCCTAAGCTTTTTTTATGCATGTGCTCAACTGTTTGGAGATGATAGCACTCCAATTGAAACCGATACCCGAAATGGTGACTGTAAAAGTTAGAGGCATCCAAGATTCCGAAAACTAGGAGTAGTCTTTCTCCCCATGTAATCTGCAGAGAAGGGCCATGAGATAGGTGTATGGTTCCCTGAGATTGACCGTCGGGTACCAACCAAAAGTTTGGTTTATGAATTTCTTGTCTTCCCTCCACCAGGATGCTAAGATTTTTCTAGTGTCATGAGAGGCATAGAAACTCACCATGAAATTAGTGTTCAACTTTTCTCCAGACTCATTGAGTTTGTAGTATTTCTGAACTTTTGATGGCAAGAAAACCTCGATGCATTCGCCATTTTCATCATTAATCAAACATTTATGTGCATCGGTGTGATCAATGAGCCACTTTAAGAGCTCGATGCAAGGGAAAACCGGAGACCGTCTTGCCACCATGTGCAGATAAGCGCTGCGAATGTTTGGGATGACCTTGTCATCGAGCTTCCTTGTATCAATGTCGTTGTGCGAAGTATATTTAAGGGGCTCTTCTTTCTTGATCTTCTTGAAGACTTCTTCCCAGTGAGGAAAAGTCATCTTTGCTCCAATGCTTGCCTCTGTATCCTCGAAAGCTGGGGGTTGGAAAAAGGGCTCCTTGGTGATCGCCTTGATGACGGACAACAACTTAGGAGTGAACTCTAATTGTCTTGTAACCACTGGGGAAGAGCCTTATCCTATTTCCAATTCTTGCAGCTTTGGTGCCCGTGGTGATTTCCTGGTGGATGGCTTCTTTGGAGGCATTGTCCCTGCAATCAAAACCACCTTTTAAACACATATACAGAGCAACATTGGGTGAGAACATATACAAATAAAACGTAAATCCATAAGCAAACCCATACCTGTAATGTTTGCTAAGAAAAATGTTTAATACTCACTGGACTTTGAATGCTTCCTCTGGACTAGTGGCTTCATTCTCTTGTTTGTTTTGAATTCCTTGCTGCGTAGAGTGGGATCACACAAAAAGGACTTGAAAGAATATAACTGGGAGATAATACCAGTCATATCAATTAGTTAATATGGGTGATAAATGCAGATTTCAAAATATAATGCTATTGGATTTCTTCCACTGAGACTTAACTGGTTGACAGCGGAGGTGAAAATGGAGATGCATTGTATCAGTGAGTTTAATGGTTCCCTTTTGATTCACGCATGAGCCAGTAACTAATGCATGATCTATGAATTAACTAAATCTTTGAATGCAGAGTACTTGACACAACTAGGGTTTAAATGTCACGTCACGTTTTACCTTCATAAAGATCGGGGATCGACTACTATTTTAGATTGTTTATCAATGTTGTTATTTTCTTGATAAAACTCTTGATACCAGTGATGTTGGGATTGGTGATGTTTCGGGCGTCGACTGTCGGCGGTGGAACTCCTCTTTTGTGCAACGATTATGATTACACTTCTCTGCCGAAACCAAAAGGATCGATGTTTGGAGAAATATTTTCGGAGACTATATGCGTAAAAGAGATACTCTTATCGGCCAACGCCGAAGAATGTCGGCACTTGACTGCTTTGACTTTCGATATAATTTTCGCTACCTTAAACTTTCATCGATACTGAACTTCTCAAGTAATTCGGGAGAAATATGGGTCGATGGTTCCTTGATCAGTCGTGGTGTTTCTCAATATGGTTCTTAATATGCTCAAGAGAAACTCGGATATGAAACATATCACATAAGAAGGTTATTAGGCTCAAACCATGGTGAAAACAATCGAAGGTAGAAGACAAGGTGGTACCCAAAAGGAAGTGGTCACATAACTTTTAGGATGTGTTGAGCACTCAACAAATGACGACTCATTGGGTGAATGCAAAATATTTTTCCCATAAAATAGATATCTCTAGTCCTTCTTTTATTCATGCCAACTAGAAATATATATGTATTATATATCTATATCTATATCTATATATATATATATATATATATATATATTATAAATTTTATTGTATTGTTATTATTGGAAGTACTGCTTTAGGGCTTGGCTATTTACCGAGAGGGCGTCAGGTTCCCCTCTCATATTTTGCAAACGATAAGAACCTACCCCGATCTTCTCAGCCACTTGAAAAGGTGCAAGCCATAGGCTTTGAAACTTGGAATGCTTCCCTTTGGGTTCACTTACCTTATCCCACTTTAGAACTAAGTCTCCTACTTCAAAATTCTTTTCTTTAGCCTTATGCTTATCAAACCATCTTTTCACTATCTACTGATGGGATACAAATTTAGACTTATCCCTTTCCCTCTCTTCCTCCAACATGAGCAGAGTGTTGATTCTTTTTTTCATGGTCAAGGATTTATCATCGTTAGAATCTTGGGCCAATTGGAGAGATGGAAGATAAAGCCCATTCAGAAGAATAGCTTCTTGTCCGTAGACCAGAAGTATGGGGAATTCCCTATAGCCTCTTTGGGTGTGACCCTATCAGACCATAGGGAATTATGGAATTGGTTATGCCAATTTATATGGTTATCCGCAACCGTCTTATTTAGTATCCTCACCAGATTATTATTGGTTGACTCAACACACTATTTCCCTGAGGGTAATAATTTGCAGAGTACTTGATTATAATTCCTTTGTTCAGAGCGAACTCTATCAATAGGGTAGAGGAGAAGTAGGATGCATTATCAAAGACCAGAATGGAAGGAACGTCAAACCTTGTAATTAGCTGTTGTTATATAAATTGGATGACTATTTTCTTATTTACATGGGTTAGAGGGATGGCCTCTGCCCACTTTGTGAAATAGTTGGTGGAAGTAAGAATATACTTGTGCAATTTCAAAGAATTGGGTGTAATTTCTCCTATGATATCCAACCCCCACTGCTCAAATTTTTTAGAGATGGTTACAAGCTGAAGTGGGATTGTTGCCCTTCTCTCCTTGCCAACACTTATTTGACAAGTCTTACAATTCCTGGCATAAGCATGAGTGTCTTTGAACAAAGTGGGCCAATAATAGCCGACTCTTAGAACCTTATGAGTGGTGGTGTTCCCTGCAAAATGTTCCCCAGTGGGGCCATCTTGGAGTTCTTTCAACACTTTATCAGCATCTTCGTGTTCGAGACATCTCAGTAATACCCCATCATAGTTGATCTGGAAGAGTACCGAATTTATGAGGTGATATTGTGCAGATTTTAATCAGAGGGCTCTCCTTTCTCTAGGGTTGAGGTTTTCGGGACAAGTCCCGTGATGTAATAAATGAGCCAAATCCTTGTACCAGGATTCCGATCCCGGTGAAATGTATGCTGCTTCACCACACCACAGTGCTATTTCATTATCCCACCCTAGATCTTGGTTTGCTTGATCTTGAGCTTCGACTGCGAGCTTGCACAAACCTTGTCCTTTTACTAACTTGGTGTGTTTTATATCTAGATCAAATTCCTGGACTACTTCCATCCAGTTCCCTCTTCTTTCTCCCATTTCTTGTTGGGTAAACAAGGATCGGACTGCGGGGTGTGGCACAATCACCTTAGTGTGATTCTTGAGGATGTACGACCTAAAATGATTTACTGCTTTATAGACCGTGTAGGCTTGCTTTTCTATGGAAGGGTAATTAATCTTAGATCCTTGAAGGTTGGTGCTCATGAATGACACCAGGGCTTCGTTGTTGTCATCATCCTTATGAGTCAAAACCACAACTAGCGATTGGTCAGAGGTGAATAAAGTCTTTATTGAACTCGGGACATTGCAATACTGGGGCCCGGGATATGGAAACTTTGATATTGTTGAAAGCGTCTTTTCGTTCATCATCCCACTTAAACTCAGAATATTTGTGAATCAATTTTTGTAATGGTTTGATGATTTCGACGAAGTCAGGGATGAATTTCCTTACAAAATTATTTTTCTCGAAAAACAACTGCATAGCCTTCTTGTTATGGGGCAGCAGGAGTTGAGCTATGGATTTAATCCTTTCGGGGTCTATGTGAATTCCCGCTTGAGATATAATATTACCTAACAACTTACCTTCTTCAACATCGAAGATATTTTTCTTAGGATTGAGTGATATACCATATTTTCGACATCTTTCAAAAATATGAGTTAAGTGTTGGATGTGTTCCTCTCTATTCTTTGAATACACCATTACGTAATCTAAATAAACTACTATGCACTTACCTATAAGTCCCCGAAACACCACATCCATTTCCCTTTGAAAGGTCGCTCTTGTGTTAATCGAGCCGAAAGGCATGCATTTATAAGCGAAGGTTCCCCATTTGGTCCGGAAGGTAGTTTTTAATCAGTCTTCTTCTGAAACCAACACTTGGTTGTATCTTGAGAAACCGTCTCGAAGGGAGAAAACTTCCAAGCCCAACACGGTCTGTAGGAGATGCTCCATTGGTAGGATGGGATAATTGTCCTTTATGAAACTCTGTTGAGATTCTGAAAGTCTACGCATAGTCGGATTTCTCTTGACTTTTTTCTTATTGGTACAAGGTTTGCTACCCGGGTGGAATGTCTAACTCGGAAAATTATCTTCGCATCTAAAATCTTCCTTAACTCTTGATACATTAGGGGTTCCAAGGATGGGTGGTACTTTCAGAGCTTCTGTTGAAAAGGTTTGACTTTGGGTTTCAACGGGATGGTGTGTTGAATGATGCATGTATCATACGTTTTCAAATCTTTATAGGACTAGGAGAACACATCCTGGTATTGTTTGAATAATTTGAGGTAGGCCTTCCTCTCCTCTTTAGATATCATTTTGTCGAGATTTACATGCTTTGGGTTGTCTGGGGTTCCAAGATTTATAGTTTCGTAGAGGGGGCAGGAGCTATCAATATTTGCATTTTTAGGTCCTTTGAATCGTTCCTTTAGATCAAACAAATTCTCTAGATTTTCTATCCCTTTTGGAATTGTGTGAGCCTTTGGTTTATCCGCATGTTGACCCTCCTGAGGACTGGTTTCCATTAGTTTCTCTTGGAACTCTTCATCGTCAATAGTGAGTTCTTTGAAGTTGTCTTGATTAGTCAAGAATCTTATGATCTGTTCATCCCCCTCAAAGACTTTCCAATTAGAGATATTATTAAGTACCAATGGCTTGTAGAGAAGTTCTACAGTGAATCATGAGACTTCGTAATATTATAAAGGAGAGATTCTTGAAGCAACGGTGGATAAGGAGTCAACAAGGAAGTTCTTCTCTCTGGGGATCACAATGACATTGAAAGCTTCAAAGCATTCTATCAGCCTCTGCACCTTCTGCTGGTAGTTCTTAAGATGAGGGGAATTGCAGTGTACAATGTTTCTCACTTGTCTAATAATGATTTCCGAGTCTCTGAACACCTTTAATTCCTTGACATTAAGATCTGTGGATTTCTTTAACCCTTGTACCAGGGCGTCATACTCGACAGTGTTGTTGGTGCACTCAAATTCTATTCTACAAGACAAGAAATAATGTTTACCCTTTTGATCGATGAGGATGCATCCTGCTCCCGAACCCTCTTGTGACTTGGATCCATCAAAATAAAGGGTCCAAATTTGTGAGTGATGATTTCCATTCCAATCAGTGTTCCTCTCTTCAATCTTTTCTTCCGGAAGACCTAACACTAGGTCTTAACAAAAGAGAGAATCTTCCATTCGCATTGGGAATTATTCTTGAAATATCATCTCGGAGCTTTGGGTAAGCGAAAAAATGGACAAGAGAGGAGAAAAATTTCCAAAGTGAGAATCACAAGAATAATTCCGTAGTATGGGAAAATTGGTAGAGGTTGGTTTGTTTGGGGTTTCCAGGTCAGTGACAGTATGTTTTAGATATCTTTCCCTATCGATTCTGATCATGTTCTTGTATCCCTTCAGCAGTAGCCAAAGGTGTGCCCAGTCTGTGTTGAAGTATCATTTTAGTTTTTCGGACCAATCGCGGCTCAATAATAGCCCATATGCCTCAGGGATATCCACCACAATGATGTCAATCACCTGCACGAAATTAGGATTAGTGGCTACCCTCATCATCACATCTTTGAGTTCCTCCATGACTTTGACCTGGGTCCTATCCAGTTGTATGACATGATTATCACTTTTTAGAGGGACATCACCTAATTTGTTATAAACAGCCAAGGGAATGACATTGGAAGATGCCCCAGAGTCTACCAGACAGTTGTGGAGACTCCTGTTGAAGATTTTGAACGTTAAAAGGAAAGGTGGTACAAAAGGCCTCTCCTTCCTGCCTTCTAAGTAGGTGTTTATCGTTGGTTTGCTTTCCAAATCCATAGTGGGCAGATTCTTCTCCTGACCATCATCGGTGGTCGAGTTTTCTACCGAACTTAGAGCTTGCAACATAAGGTCTTTCTGCTAAGGGATTCTACATATGTCCATAACCGATACATTAGCTTTCAGCTTCTTCAAATATTCTACTACATTGTAATCTAATTTAGGAGAATCATGAGTATGGATACTTATAGGATTTTTACCGGGAGCGAAAGGTATTCTCGGGTGATCGGGAGTTAATTTACTTTGTGAGGCACGGGTGGCATCAGTATCTTTTCGGTCGGGTTGACCCCTACTATGTGTTTGTACCACTGATATCTCTGCGGGTGGTGCATGAGGTTTAAACATATCATTCGAAGACGCGATCACGTCAGGATCCCATATCAGCATGGTCGTGTCTTGTGGTGGGTCAACCTCTTCCTAATCAACAATGTTAAAGGCCAAACTACTAGGTGGTTTAGCCAGAGAGACTTTTCCCAGAAAATGATTAGCCATTAAATTCATGGTGTGTACCCACTGAGGACATTCCCTTTCTGAGTGGTTCCCTTTGTGGTATGTATAGAAAGAATCAGATGTGACATTCCCTAAGTCAATGTTTAGGTTGGCTGGGGGAGGTTCAATTTCTTTGAAAGGATGGTTTCTTTTAAATAATGGCTTATAGAGTCTTTGGCCTTAGTTTACCTCACCCACACTTCTTTTCATATCTATAATCTCATTTGATAGTTTCTTGACCATGTTTTGCAGGTCTTCTATATCTCCATTACCCTTATCAGGAGTTAGTTCAGCCAGCTTCCCCGATGGTCTAGTCAAGAGGAGTCCTCTCCTGGAAGGGGGCTGGCTTTCTTTTCTCGCTAGAGATGCCTGGCCTTCTTTACACCCTTTCATCTAAAACTCTATCATCTTGGCCTCTTCAAAATTCTCCGCGAGGGTTTTCTTAGTGACTCTTTTAACGAACATGGAAATAGAGTCCAGAAGCGCGTTGGCATAGACCTCGATTTGCAACTCTTGAGCTGGTTTCACCGCGGGTTGAAATTTGTTTAGGATAGTTGTGAATCTTTGAACCTTTCCTTTGGGTTCATGGTGGTTGCGAATAATTTGGCCATAAGGGCTCCCGTGGTAGTTTCTTCGAAAATTTTTTCTAGGAAATCCTTTTGGAACTTAGTCCAACTGGTTATGGATCCTACCGGCAAGTTAAAATACCAAGTGGAAGCCGAGTTCTCAAACATGTAGGTGAAAATTATGCATACCACGTCTTCATGTTGAATGTTCATAAGCCTAATCGCGAGTATGAACTTCTTGATATGATCTTCAGGAAATCCTGAGGTTTCAGGATCATACTTGGGGAGAAACTTTTTCAGGTGTTGAGGGAGATTGTGTACTCGTCCAGGAATGACCACGGCGTCCCCAACCAACCAAGGTTGGTTGTCTTGAAGTGGAACTTCTCTCTCCTCCTCTCGACCATTGTTCTCTTCCATATCTTCGGATTTGGAGTCAGGCTCTTCCTATTCAGAAAGATCGTTAGGTTCGGAGATGTCTCCAGATGGTGTCTCAGGTATGAGGTCAAGAGGTTCTTGGATTTCGGTGATCGTGAAGTCTATTAAGTATTCGACAGAGTGTACGAAAAAATTGTTGGGAGTGCTAACTACTAGTCTTCTTTGTTGTTTTCTTCGAGGGAGGATGGGGGTGAAGGGAAATGCACTGATTTGTCGGGCGTAGGCTTTGGTAATCCTTCTAAACTGATTCACTTCCTCGTGAGGGAGGGTGTAAGGTATTTCAGGGTGAAGATATCCTTCCTCGGAGTGGGGTGAGTTATCTTCTTCAGGAGTACTCAGTAAAGGTGGCTTGTCTATTGGATGACTAGCCATGCATGTGGGCCATTATGAATCTATAGGCTATTTGAAATATCATATAACTTACATATTCATCCATTCATTCTCAAGCCCTCATTCTACGCCAATTCGGTTGATGGGGATTAAATCCTCTAATTCAATAGTAGGAACCAAACCTACCACCGAGGTCCAATTAGACTTTACAATGTTTGGAGTGGAATGGTTCTCCAGATATTAGAATCTGGCCAAATTATCGATGAGATTTTATGTTTTCTAGTGAATGCTCTTCCTTTGGTTAAGACAATTTTTTTTTGTATTTTCTCTTAGGTGGGGCAGTTACAAGAGATGCAAGCCAGTATAAACCAACTTGACGAAGATAGGACAAGAGTTTTAACTATTGGGAAGGGGTCGAGCTTGGGATAACCCACTACTCAAACATGCATACAATGATCCTATGCCAAAGGGATTAGTAATAATACTTTAACCGAAAGAGCATCCAACTGTTGTCTGAGAAAACTACTTAACAGAAATAAGACACATATATGATCAAGATTAGGGTAAGAAAAATAATTCATCTACCGATACATTCATCACATAGCTGAGGTAAACTACTTAGCATAGAGAAAGAAACACAACTGTAATCAATGTCACTGTAAGAAAAATAATTCATCTACCAAGACATTCATCACATAGAAGCACAATGATTTACTTTCATCATTTAAAGAAAGGAACATCAAAACATT